>JAZDUA010000813.1:255000-507839 GCA_038098605.1 Gryllus longicercus
TTGGAGCTTTGCCCTATCCACGCAAGCCGGGGGGAGGCGTACGAAGCATAAGCGGGGGAGGGTAGCAGTCGCCGCGTTAAGAGTCTGTAGTGGTGGTAGACTGTCGAGGCGGAGGTTCTAGTCATCAGGAGATGTAGTGGAAATGGGTAGAAATCGGGAGGGCAGGTAGTCGGAGGGATAAGAGTGAGTCGGGTGGTTGTTTGTGCGAGAGACAGGTCACAGGTAGAAGTCGGTACATTTTGTAGTCGGTAGTCGGTAGTTTTTGTAGTCGGTAGTGGGCGCGAGAACGTCGCAGATGAGGATGGTTGATGGAGAGGTTGGTAGCCGGCGAGGAGAGTACCCAATGAGATCGTTCTGGTTGGTACTACACCAATGTAGTAGTCAGGGAGAGCGAGGTCGTGGACGTTGGTTGCGGGGGTCGCGATCTACTAAAGCGGTCTTGGAAGCGATTGGGGGGGACAGGATTAGCTCTGTGAATGAGAAACATGGGCGAGAGACGGAGAGTGTGAAACTACTCTGATCGGTAGTTTTTCGTAGTTTTTTCGATCAGTATCAGGCGACTGTCGGAGCAGTATCCTAACAAACGGTCCACGGACCGCGCGCGATCGTCTGCTTCCTCTTCTTTGTCCTATTTTCAACCCATACACGCACTTACACATACATGCCCTACACTACCACGCATGCCGAGAGTCATATCGGGAGCTCTGAGCTGGTCCCGGCTTGGGCGGTGCCCCTCTGGTGGGAGATACGTGGGGGGTAATCCTGATAACCGACGTTTGGTCGGTTCCAGAACTCACCATCCATCGGGAAAGATTCTCGCCACATCCCGACAAAAAAACAGCAACTCCACTTACGGGACTAATGATCTTAGCAGTTTACAGCCCGGAATCACCAATCAGTCTAAAACCAATCGGGGCACAGCGGCGGAGAGAGTAGGGCGTGGAAACTCCGCATGCCGAGAGACCGATCGGGAGCTCTGAGCTGGTCCCGGCTGGGGCGGTACCCCTCTGGTGGGAGATACGTGGGGGGTAACCCTGATAACCGACGTTTGGTCGGTTCCAGAACTCACCATCCATCGGGAAAGATTCTCGCCACATCCCGACAAAAAAACAGCAACTCCACTTACGGGACTAATGATCTTAGCAGTTTACAGCCCGGAATCACCAATCAGTCTAAAACCAATCGGGGCACAGCGGCGGAGAGAGTAGGGCGTGGAAACTCCGCATGCCGAGAGACCGATCGGGAGCTCTGAGCTGGTCCCGGCTGGGGCGGTACCCCTCTGGTGGGAGATACGTGGGGGGTAACCCTGATAACCGACGTTTGGTCGGTTCCAGAACTCACCATCCATCGGGAAAGATTCTCGCCACATCCCAACAAAAAAACAGGAACTCCACTTACGGGATCTTAGCAGTTTACAGCCCGGAATCACCAATCAGTCTAAAACCAATCAGGGCACAGCGGCGGAGAGAGTAGGGCGTGGAAAATCCGCGAGCGGCGCCGTGCGTGGGGCGCGATGCGGCGGGGACGCGAAGCGAGGCGCACCTGGGGCGCGATGCGGCTGGGACGCGAAGCGAGGCGCACCTGGGGACGCCGGTGTACGCGCGCCCCTGCCGTGACCACTTCCCCCGGGCGTCGGCGCGTGGCGGGCGCACGCGCGCGAGCCCGGGGCGGAGGGGGCCCGGCAACCGCCGCCGCGTGGCAGGTGTATAAATTAAAAACTGTCCGCAAACAGATCGAGCGGAGAGGGGCGGGGCGGAGGGTGGAGGGCTGAAGGGCTGAAGGGCCGGAGGGCGCGGTGGCGCACAGGGGAGCGCGGTAAACACGGGCGCATGCTGCCAGCGTGCGATGAGCCGCTCCCCCCCCGCCCTTCTGCCTGCACCCTCGCCCTGCGCCCCTTTTCCCTTCGCCGAAATCGTTCACGAGGCGCCCGCGGCGCTGCCGACGCCCCTGCCATAGATCGAGGATCAGCCCGTAAATTTAGTGCCACTCCCCCAACAATTTTGTAATACTTTTCTTTTAGCTTATATATTATTTTCTATATTATGTTTTTATTATCTAAAACTCTGAATGATAACGTTATTTAATTTTGATAGTGGTTGATTTGACAGCAGTTCCAATGGGTTGACTCCCTCCATGACTAGCATGTACTTTCTTACGGTTCTTATTCTTTCTTATGGAAATCTCCGTGTGTCATTTTTGGGTTTACTTTTTGAACAGATAGCGGCCATAAATTGCGCTTAACAAAACAATTACCATGCAAGTGTAGCAAAGGAAGAAAATGTATTGCATCACGCCGATAATGAGAAGCATGACTGTTGTAATATATATCCTGAATTCCTATTTATTCCGTTGAATGAGCTGAGGTGCTGGAAATACCCGATTGAGGATCACAGGATCAAAAAAAAAAAAAAAAAAAAAAAAGGTAACGTTGCCTCGGAGTCGAGGCGAAAGTCAGAGTTCGTGTGAGGCCTAGTCACCCGCGCGTCACGGTGAAGCCACGCAATTGAAGGGTATAGATTAAGCCGGATTTTGAGCATGCACCTGAGAGCTCATTACCTGATTACGGATTCATTGGTGTAAAGTATAGGCTTTGCAAAATAGGGTCTTTACGATGTATGGTCTTTACGAAGTATGGTCTTTGTGACGAATCGTCTTTGCGACGAATCGTCTTTGCGACGAATCGTCTTTGCGACGAATCGTCTTTGCGACGAATCGTCTTTGCGACGAATCGTCTTTGCGACGAATCGTCTTTGCGACGAATCGTCTTTGCGACGAATCGTCTTTGCGACGAATCGTCTTTGCGACGAATCGTCTTTGCGACGAATCGTCTTTGCGACGTATCGTCTTTGCGACGAATCGTCTTTGCGACGTATCGTGTTTGCGAGGTATCGTCTTTGTAAAGAATGTTGCACGAAAGCTGTGACATGGGGCACTGGTGCGTCCCGTGGTACGTGGTATATATTGTCCAACAATAACTGCTACGAACTGCCTTCTTCGTCTTCCGCTTTGAGAAGAATTCGCTGACTCTGCGACTCGATTCAGTCACTTAACTGTACTGTTGCTAGAACGTGTACTCCGCTTATGCACTCGTTCTCAGGGGCAGTGCACCTGAGCAGAGAGAACTGTATGAGAGAGGCAAAGGGCTATAACAATTTTACTATCGACCATTCTCTCTTTTGGATGGCTTTCCTTTCCGCCAACACATATACTGTCGACTTTATTTTGTTTCCCTTTGCTTTGCCAATGAGAATTAGGAAAGTTGACGTTTTAGAAAAAATACCCTTTACGATACAGCTTTAAATGACTTTCTTCGCAAAAATATTTGTTCTATTCCTCGTTACGTCATTGGATCTCCATGAATGAGCCCACTAAATGTATTGAAAAAATATACGTTATCTACACGTATATGTTTCATGATTTGATATGGTGTTCTGCTGATTTGAATTTATTATATTATATTGACATTTTCGGGTTCTTTGAAATGCTTATATATTTAAAACACTAAGAGTTTTTGTTCAGAAAGAAATTCGGGGATTCCTGTCTAGCAGATTTCGTGATTTTTTTCTTTAAATTAATATTAGTGGGCTCTAGATGTGTTATACCTTGCTCTTATTATACCATTTTATAGTAAAATACGAACATTTAATAATATTTTAAAATTCGTTTCTTTATTATGTCGTTTTTAAGTCATATAACATTCCATGAAGTTTGTTATCCTAGACGTTTTGTTTTGCGAGTTGTAATAAATCTATCAAAAGCACTCAACGTTTCACGGTGCGTTTTTTTTCTTCAAAGACGAATTAGCATTTTAAATGCTAAGAGTAAACAAACGCAAGGTCCAGAATTCGTATTTCATCTGACATGTTTCTTTAGAAAAGGTGTTCAATGGTTGTAATTAAAGGTGATGCATTACCTTTTCAAGTTTAAATGTCTAACATATTTTTCTATTACAATCCCCAAAGTACGTGTAGAGATTATATTACGCAATTACGCATTTCAATTGCCATTTCAAAAAGCATGTTCATGTAACTGAGTGTTCACGGCAAACATTGATTGCTCTGTTCTAGATTTGTAAACCTCTCAATTCATTCATTTTGGAAATCAGTTACTGAGCAACATAAAATATTATTTTTGAAATTTAAAATTTTTCGAATTACGTATATCTAGTACTGTTCTATTGTTGCTTTTCTATAGGTCTTTCTTTTGTTCGACGTAATCGCAGGTGTTCATCTACTTGAACATGTGAACAAGCATCGGGTAGTAATTTACTGATGAAGCATTTATTATATCAGCAATATTATAAGTATTATGAAGATGATGCATAATGCATTTGCTTTTGTAAATGCGATGTTTCTATCTTATTTGTTGAGTACCTCTAGTTCCTGTAATAATCCTTCTCACATCGTAGTTCATCGCAAGTTTTATTTCGTAATGTCTTTTTTTTAGCTCAGTGACTGCATCGCATTCTTCGGCGGACACATTATCATAACTCTCCCACTAGCATCGTCTCGCTCCAAATCTAGCTACACCAACACTCCAGCTCCCACTGCCTGCACGGCCCCTTTGCTTGGATGTGCTCTGCCACCCCCTTCTTTGCCTGCGCCACCCCAACCGAAGATCCATATTGGAGTTGACGTGCTAAGAATAACATGAAACGCGAGGGCGGGACGTTTTCAGGCTAGGGGCGCTCCCATGCGGGGTTGAGGTGCTTGTGTGTTCATTTCTCTTTCATTGTTACGGTCAGGGCGCCTTCGCACCCGAAGCCCCCATTGCCGTCATCGCCACCGCTGCAGCCACAACTGCACCTCCGCCACGACCCTCGCCACCGCCTCCACCGCTTGTCCCGCTGCCACCGTCACAACCCCCGCCACCAACACAGCCGCCACCGCCCCCGCAGTCGCCAAGACACCCGACACCAAAGTCGTCGCTGTCTCGGCTACCTCACCTGCCAACTCAACCGCCATCGCCACCGCCACCGCTATTGTTATCGCTACGACTGTCACCATCACCGCTCTCAGACTCACCCGCAACCGCCATTGCCACAACTCCTGACATTGCCTCTGCCATCGCCACCACCTCCACCACAACCGCCGTACCCCCCTCTCCGCTTGGCTGCCTCATCGACATTGCCAGCGCCGCCTCCCCCACCCCCGCCACCTACGCACGCCCCGTTGCCTCCGAAGGGTTTTAAAGGTCTGCGGCTCTCCGCGCTGCGAAGTGGGGCCGGGTTTATCTCCCCTCGCCTCACGCGCCGCAGGGCGCCCCCTATCGAAGAGTTGTTTTTTTTTTCGCCCTCCGGTGCCCTCGCCGCGGGGCGCTTTTATCGGGGGCGCGGGTATTAGGCCTGCCCTCGGCCGCTCCGCACCTTGCGGTTGCCACAATATCACAATACATCAAGCAAGGGGACTTTTCGCGGATGGCGGCCTTTGGCAAGTGCCGATAAGTGCTTCGAGTGAGGAATATAAAGATGAGGATGACGTTACAAGAGGGTGCAAGATGTATTACGGTACGTATAACGACTTAACGCAGCGCGCACAGGAAAGGGGGAAGAAAGCTGGCAGCCGGTGTTGAAACATATTCATTGGTGGAAAAAAATCGGTGCTGTGATATCGAAGGGGCTTAGAGGGGAAAGAATGGGCTCCGCGTACATTCCGATTGGTTGGTTAACTAGTGGAGGATATCAAGCTTGTCGTCGACCGCTACGCATCTCGATTAGTTCATAATGTCAAGAACCAAGGGGAAAATCGCAGCTGTGAGAAGGTAGAATCATGGAAAATAACGTACAAAATTTGACGTGTTTAATCGGGTGTGAGCACATGCCAATGGTGACTATTTACTACAACTTTTATCATTAGAAAATATTAATTTATTAAGAAATTGATGCTAATAAGTGCTTCGAGTAAGAAATGTAAGGAACAGAATGTTATAAAATCGTGTAAGAAGATTTATGGCACGCGTAAGCACTTGCATTTCAGTCTTAGAAAAAAAAAGACATGTGAAAATAGGGAGCGTAAAGTAGTTATTTTAATCAGTGAACTTTCGTGGGCCAATTCTAATTACGAACGTAGAGTTCAGGCGTTACACACAACAATGTTGAAGAAAAATGGACGGCGACATTGAAATGTATTCTTTAGCGGTAAATCGCAGCTAGACCGTAACAAGGAGAAATGGGGAAACTAGGGAATGTAATGCACAAATTTTGATCGGTTAATTTGCGCGCGGTCATGTTTAAATTCGTTATTAATTCCTCATCCATTTTCAGCAAAGTTTGAATATTCATGTATCGCAGTGCGACTCATATGAATTCGTAATGTTCTGCTCCTTGTTGGGCTCGCGGAAACACATGCTGCGGGACTTCCGCGGCGGAGTCGGGGGGGGGGGGCGGGGGGCGGCGCCGGCAGGGGATCTCCCCGGAGCCCGCAGAGACCGTTTCATTGCTCTTCCTTTTTGATCCTCCCGCAGCCCTTCCTTTTTATACGACTTTTCGCGCGAGGGGCGGTGGCGACGGCGGCGGCGGTGACCTGCGGGGGCTGCGTTGGCGACAGGGCTCACCGCTGGTGGAGACGGGCGAGGCGGCGGTGCTAATTTTGGCGATGGCGGTATTGGTTGTTTCTAGTGATGGCTGAGTCGAGGTGGTCGTGTGGTTGTGGTTGCGGTGGTGGTTGCGGTGGTGGTGTGGTTGCGATGAAGTGGTTGCGATGAAGTGGTTGCGGTGGTGATGTGGATGCGGTGGTGATGTGGTTGCGGTGGTGATGTGGTTGCGGTGGTGATGTGGTTGCGGTGGTGATGTGGTTGCGATGGTGATGTGATTGCGATGGTGAAGTGGTTGCGGTAGTGGTGTGGTTGCGGTGGTGGTGTGGTTGCGGTGGTCGTGTGGTTGCGGTAGTGGTGTGGTTGCGGTGGTGGTGTGGTTGCGGTGGTCGTGTGGTTGCGGTAGTGGTGTGGTTACGATAGTGCTGTGGTTGCGGTAGTGCTGTGGTTGCGATAGTGCTGTGGTTGCGGTAGTGGTGTGGTTGCGGTGGTGGTGTGGTTGCCGTGGTGAGATGGTTACGGTAGTTGCAGGGTTGCGATGTGTGGTGGTTGCGGAGGAGGTGTGATTGTGGTGGCGATGTGGTTGCGGTATTGATGTGATTGCAGTGATGGTATGGTAATGGTGATAGTGGAGGTGTGGTGCTGGTGGCGTTGGTAGTGATGGTATTAAGGTGTTGGTGCGGTGGTGGTGATGTCGGTGACAGGTGATAGTGTAGTAATGGTGTTAGTGCTGGTGTTGTGGTGTTGATGGTGTAGTGGTGGTGTGGTGATGGTGTTGTGGGGGTAGTCGTAATGGTGTTAATGTGTTGGTGACGGTGATATGGTGGTGTTGGTTGGTGACGGTGATATTGTTGTGGCTGCGGTGGTGCTATGGTTATGGTGATGGTATGATTATTTGATAATGGTGGTAGAGGTGTGGTGGTGGGGGTCATCGTGATGCTGGAGATAATGTAGGGTGGTGATGGGGCTGGTGTTGTGGTGGTGGTGGTGTGGTGAGGGTGTTAAGGTGTTGGTGACGGTGATATGGTGTTGTTGGTAGTGTTGTGATTGTGATGGTGCTGTGGTTATGGTGATGGTATGTTTTTTATAATGGTGGTGTGGTGATGATAGTGGTGGTGGTGATGGTGATGCAGGTGGAGGTGATAATGTAGGGGTGGTGATGGGGCTGGTGTTGTGGTGGGGGTGTGCTGATGGTGATGGTGTTAAGGTGTTGGTGACGGTGATATGGTGGTGTTGGTAGTGGTGTGGTTACGGTGGTGCTGTGGTTGCAGTGATGGTGCGGTTGTTGCGATAGTAGTAGTAGTAGTAGTGGTGGTGGTGGTGGTGGTGGTGGTGTGACGGGGAGGTGGCGGTCGTCGATGTGGAGCGGGGTCGGAGGCTGCGCGGCTGCGGCGGCGCCCGCGGAGCGCCTGCGGATCTTTTACTTCTTGTTTTCGCCACGTCGCCGCCCGGCGTTGCGGTGCGCCTTCCTAATTCAGACACGGGGCGGAGGCGCCTTGCGCGGGCGGCTGGGCGGATTCCCGCCCTCCCTGTGCAGAGGGGGGTTACTTCGGTGCCCCCCCTCCTCTTCAGCCGCGAAACGCACCACCTGATTCCGACTTTTCCGAGAAACCGCACAGACTTTCCCTCTTTCCGTCCCAACACGTTACGATGCTTTCTGAGAACTGCACTTCTCTTCTTTCGCAAGAAAGCCTCTCAGTATTTGCAGCTGAACTATCACCGATCTGCAGTCGAGATATTTGGATGAGCACGACTTGTTTTATAGAAAAGAACTTGCAAAATAAATACTTGAAGGTACTATACTAATTTTTAGTGTAGTGCAACTTTTTTAATTAAATATTTTATTCCACTGAGAGTCAGTTTTGAGGTTTCAAAGATAGTTTCAAAAATCGCAAAAATGTTTGCGGAGAAAAACTGAGAAATTATGTTAATGACAAGTTTAGTAGGCGTCAACTAGCCATTATAAGAATTGCTAGTTATGGTGCAAAGACAGAATTGCGTTCATGACGGTTTTCTTTTCGAATACTGATGAGACATTCATCAATAATTATTCTTATTTAACTCTGTTGTTCATGGTCATTTGAAATATAACTTTATAGGGTTCTTTCTATAATATCGATCCTATATATTTTTTTAAATAGTGAGTAACGAATTGGTGATCTCATGAATATCGAATTTTCTGCAGTGTTTGCTGTTCAAAATAACAAAATCTCCCAACGCTAAATGTGCGATTTATCGAAAAATATTTTTAGAAACGAAAATACTAAACACATAAAGAAATACAACAACGCAATATTATAGAGTTCGGTGCGAGCTTAGTCGGTAATTAGTCGTAGAGTAATGGAGGATAAAGCCTAGAGCGCACTGGCTCGGTACGGCACTGACGGACTGGACGGGACGGACGGGATTTTTCAAAAGTTGTTTACATTAATTTCCGTAAGGGTGCGCGTACTAGGCCGGCACGGACGGGACGGGACGGGACGATTCGCACCTTCCGCCGTTTGCAAAACGTCTGCAGGAAATCTCCTGGACACGCCGCGTGCCGATGACGTCATTACGCCGTTTCGTTTATGAGGTTATGTGAAGCGTGTGGAGCGATCATGAATGCACCCAATTTAACTGTGTTGATTCAGAATTATTCCGATTTGTACAGCGTGATATTTAGTTTTATTTAATCTATTACCTTCTTGGGAGGTGTAATTTAATTGGTTAGTTAAACTATCTGAATAAGGGAGCAATTTTGCGAAACATTTGCGAAATTTATTTTTCTAGGTATTTGAAAGAAGCTGTGCAGTATTGGTGAAACTTGGTTCATTTGTGAGAGGTGAATAAATTATGTTATGTTTAGGAATGATTCATTTCTTCATTAATCAATGTATTGTCATGTCTGAAATTTTTGTATGCGTCTTGCGTAAATTATAAAGCCGACTATTTTCGTAAGTTTCGAAAGAAAGTAATGCAATTATGAGTCCGTCGCTTAGTTAAATTTAATTATGTTTACAACATATTTATTTATATTTTTCAAAATATCCACTTCAGCTTAAAATGTATCGTAAGTCATGAAATAATCGTAAGAACTGAAATAATTATTCATCTTCCACCAGATCAGGATAAAATATGTGAAATTCGCTCTTTGTCATGATCGTTCTGTTAAAAATAGAAGAGACTTTGGACTTTTTTCGACTACTTGCCTAATTTCCTTCTTCTGCAATTAAAAACGAACCCAATGCGATTGCTCCTTTACTTCAATTATGAAGCCGTCGCCCGCAATACAAAACACGGAGCGTAATGTCCGAAGTGTCCGTGCCGCCCCGTCCTAGCGCGCGCGACCCACACAAAAACCGCCGTCTGTCAGGGCTCGTCCGTCCGTGCCGTACCGATCCCATGCGCGCGCAGCTTAAGGGTTTCTCTTCTCATGTTATCGTTGGAATTCAGAAACGCGAACGCCGCCTAATTTCCCGGCGACCGTAACCGGAGCCTAATCGACGTCTGCCCATCGAGGTCGTCTTCCCGCGCACTGCGGAGCCATCGCCCCCATCCCATGCTGGCGCCCGCGGGCCCCGCACCATCGTATTTATTCGCGAACGAGCGCGTGTGCGGGGCGGCAGGAAGGTTGCCAAGGTTCGGCACCCGCCGCCACCGTCACCGCCGCCGCCCCTCGCCACCTGCCGTCCTGTAGCCCCGCCGCGCCGCCGCCCCGCCGCCCCCCGGCCCAGCCGCCCCTGGCCCCGCCGCCCCCGCCGATCCCGTCGCCACCACAGCCACCTCCGCCAGTCTGCCGTCCCGCCGCCCCGCCACCTCCCGCCACACTACCCGCCGCCCCGCCGCCCCGCCGCCTCGGCGCCCCGCCGCCCCGCCACCGGCAGCCCGGCCCCGTCGCCCCATCAGCGGTCGCCCAGCCTCTCCCCATCCCGTCGCGCCGCCCCCCCCCGACCCCCGCCTCACCGACTTCAGCACCTTCACCGCCTCCACCGCCCCCATCGCCGTCCCCGCCGTCACCGCAGCCACCGCATCCCCCGCCGCAACCGTCGCTACTGCCGCCTCCGCCGCCTCCGCCATCTGGAATCGAGCCCTGGCAAGGCGGGGCGCGGCCACCGGGCTAATTACTCGACACTTTAGAGCGGCCGTTGGCGAGATGGGCGAAGGAGTTCCCTGCAGCCATTACCTTCGCATCAAGCACTCGCAAATCCGGCGGTGGCGTCGGAGCGGGAAAACGTTGGAGTTGTGGAAGCGGTCTGGGTAACGCTGGCAGCGGGGGTGGGCGTGACGGTGCGGTCGTTGGTGTACCTATGGCTGCGGAGGTGAAGGGTTGGGGTTGAGGTTGGCGCAACTTTGGGGTTGTAGAGGCTGCAGGAAAACGCTGGCAGAGGCTGTGGTTGTGACTGTGGGGCAGTGGCGTACCTGTCGCTGTGGAGGCGCTGGTAGCAATAAAGGCGAGGCGAGGGCTAAGGGCGTGGGGATGAGAATGTGGTGACTGCTGTGAGGACGATGGTGGTAGTGAGAACTGCGAGGTGGGAGTGCTGGAGGCGGTAACTGTGGCAGTGGGGTTGGTATAGGCGCAGCGTTTTGATTGCGTTGGGGAGGCAATTTCGGGGACAGAGGATGACATCAGATGGCAGGGGCTGGAAGAGGCTGGCAGAGGGGGGCAGATGGTAGGAGAGTGGAGAGGCTGGCAGAGGGCAGAGAGGGTGATGAGGGATGCAAAGGCAGCGAATGCGAAGAAGGCGGTGAGAATGGCGAGTGCGGTGAGGGCGGTAGGCAGTGGCAATGGCAGCGAAAGCGGCTGTAGTGGAGGCGGAATCGTTTGCGTCGGAGAAGGGCGTGCCCTATGCCTGCGGGCTCCGCGGTCGCGGTCACCGCCTTCCCCCCCCCCCCCCGCCCTTCGTCGCAACGTTTGAGTTCTTGCGCGAAGGACGTCTCTGTTGCCGACAGCCCGTGACCGCGCACACCACCGCCCCACTCTCGCTCCCTTCACCGATACAGCCTTCCATTGAGCGAGCAATACCCTTTCTATTAACGTCATCGCTGTCATCTTCCTTCAACGGGAAACCCTTCGCCATCGAGGACACACTCTACATGATGCGTTCTATTTTCCAAAATACGTATACAAACATACGAAGATCGTTGAATCACGTTTGATTTTGATTTGATTAACTCAACTCTATTCCAGACATGAGGTATGTACCTGATTGCTGTCGCAATTGTTCCCGTTGTCGTCTCCGACAACACAAACCACGAGAGAATGTCGGGCCGCCAACGCTAGTAGTTGTACGCACAGCCTCGCCCCGCGCTCCCGCCGCTCCGTACACCTCCGCCGCCGCGGCGCTGCGTACCTCGCAGGAGCTAAGAGCCAAACGCCCACTTGTTTAGAAGTTAGGCCACAAGCCATCCGCGAGTTAACAAGGTAGCGGGCGGGCGGGGCGGTGCGGTGCGGGACGGGGCGGGTCGCCGGTGCGCGGGCCGCGCCCGCTGTGTGAGTGTCAACAGCACAGCCGGATCCTGTTGACCCGGGGAAGGGCGGGTCGAGTGGGCGGGAGGGAGAGCGGAGGCTTCCGGGGGCCTGAGATAAACTTGGACGCTAATGTACGGCGGCGCCGGCGCCGGAAGAGCCTGGGAAGCCGCTAATTTGCCGCCTGAGTCCCGGAGCCCGCCCCGCCCAGCCCGGCCCCGCCTTTGCCAGCCCCACGCCGCCGCCGCGGGTGCCGCCTCCTTCACCGCCCTCGCCATTCTCACCGTCCTCTTCACTTTTGCTGCTTTCACCACCATTGTCACCCTCGCCGGCTTCGCTGCTGCCTTCGCCCTCTCCGCCCACTCGTCTCTCCTCTCCCTATTCCTCTCCCCTCCATCTACATCCTCTCCAACCTCCCTTTCCTTCTTCCTCTTCCTAAATTTCCGCTCCTTCCCCCCTTTCCGCCATCTCATACCTGTTCTCTCACTCCGCTCTGGACGCCGTCGCCGCCCTCTCGGCTCTGACCGTCCCTACTGCCCTCGCCGCCCTCGTCGCCCTCACCGCCCTCGCCGCCCTCGCCGCCCTCGCCGCCCTCGCCGCCCTCGCCGTCCTCGCCGTCCTCGCCGCCCTCGCCGCCCTCGCCGCCCTCGCCGCCCTCGTCGCCCTCGACGCCCTCGCCGCCCTCGCCTTCCTCGCCGCCCTCGCCGCCCTCGCCGGCCTCGCCGTCCTCGCCACCCTCGCCGCCATCGCCGCCCTCGCCACTCTCCCACCTTTTGCCGTTCTTGTCACTTCCTCCATCTTCGCCGTACTCGTTCTGCACTCCGCCCTCGCCACTTTCCATCCTGTCTACCCGCCCCCATCGCCTCTTTCGCCCCCCACCTGGCGCCACGCCCACCCGCCTGCGGCCTTAATCGTTGCTTCAAGACGCCGAGATTATTATTCCGCCCGGAACGCGGCTGGTGACGAACGGCCTTCGCCGTCGCCGTCGCCCTCGCGAACGCCGGGCTCCGAGCGAGGTGAAGCCGTTCGTTTCCTTGACCGGCCCTTCGCCGGCTTAGGTGCGCCCCTGCGCTGCTAACGGCCGAAGGGATAGATTAATGACTGAGGGCGGCATTAAAGGGAGGCGATCGCCCGACTCCCCGCCCATTTGAATGACATTAGGGTGATGATGCTGTTTGCATCGGCCTGACCGTTTAGCAATAAAGGGCTCCCTCGTGACGTCGCTTATCGAAGTCGTAATTTTGGGACATTCGACGGAGATATAAACCAGCTGCTTGTTGCCATGTACACCTCGTGGGGGTAGAGCCTGATGGGATTGAGATTTGGGAGCGGTGTCAAAAATGTTTCTCATGATTTCATGTAACCTGGTAGTAAAGTAGCGTCTAGAGCGTTTGCTGAACCTGCTTTTTTTGAACCATGCGCATCCATATGGGATTTGTGTTATATGAAGCGAGCTCACAATAGCTTTTTTGAGTAGTAGGTCATTACCCTGCATTTCACCTTACCACTTACCCTTTTTGTATGCTCACCACGGCCCAGGTAAAGTAACAAATTCTCAGAATCATCGTCGTTGACATCATCATAATCATATTCGTGTATTTATACCTGCGTATTACGCCCGTTGCAATGCAATTCTGAAAACCAAAGAATTGCCAGTGTATTGTAAGTTCACAATTTTAATCATTTCATATCAGTTAAAATGTTTTCTCAGTGTATGAGACAGTAGTTTGAAGTTATCATATGTTTTGAATAAATGGATTATATGTATGGATACGTCTTGCAAATTACGATATTTATACATTCTTCGATATTCGAATTTTACTGTACCACATTTCGCCCAGAAAGAAATTCATCTTTCTGTAATTACATGTCATCATACACCGTGCTCATTTTTCGTTGTATCGTGTATTAATTTAATTCATTTCATTCTCATGATAAGATAGTATTATGAACTTGACGTACCAATATTTTAATATTTAGGTAAATAATTTATTTTCAATGCTCATCCACTGGTAAATATGAAACATTCCCAATAGCACTCCTGACTATTGCAAATGTTTATTTAACTTATTAAGATTATTTTTATTATACAAAACGTATGGAAAAGACATGTTAGAAAATTTATAGTTTAATAAAAAATATTTTCTGGGCAATAACGTTTGGAATAAATTAGTGAAAAGTGTATCCTATATTTTCCCTAGTATATATTCAGTAATTTCATGCCTTTCCTTTACTTGTAAAAGACCTATTAGTGAGAATAGAAAAAAGCCTAATCTTGTATTTCGCATTTCGTTGAACTTTCCGCAAACAAACAACGAATTTCCAGCGCACTCACCATCAGACGTTTTCTCTCTTCCCGGCATTCAGCTTCTTTATCCACAGACGCCTCGCCCTCGGAAGAGAAACGTGTTAAATCCGTCTCGGCCGCGTTGCGGAGCGAAGCTAAACGGGCGCTGCGCATTTCCATTTCGAGTCTGGGCCGGGGCCCCGCTGCGAGCAGAAAAGGTCGTATTAACTTCGCGGGACACAGACATCGATCCTGGCACTCCCCTGCGAGGCGACTTGTGAGAGCTATAATCCATTACGCGTTCCGGTCTAATAAAAAAGTTCTTTCTCTCGCCGGCGCGCCGGCCGGGCAGCCCCGGCTGGTGCAGCTTTCCGAGCGGTAATGTGCAAGTTGGAGAGAGCGGTATGGCAATTGGGTGGGAGCTTTGTTGGTGAGTTGGTTGGGAGAGGTAGGTAGGACGGGGACTCGGAGTGAATATACTATCGGATGGTGCGTGTTTCGGAATAACTGCATGCCGACTCCACGTGGAGGAAATTCAAGGGACAATTCCGACAGCAAAAATGAACACGGTGATTACGCAACAAAGTGAACATGTTGAAAAATAACTAACTTCTCATTTCTTGGTAGGGACATATCGCGTAATTGTGTGTAAAACGCTTTGCGTCGATAATTTGTTCACACAATCGACCAATTACAAATTACTGTGCGCAGAACAGAAAGCTATCTTATACTCTGTGACTTTTCTTCAATTATAATAAGCTTCCAATATCATTATATAACAAAACAAAAGATTTCAGGTCATAATACTAATTTGTAAAAATTACGTTTGCACGTAGAGAGCTTGACGTACTACATCACAATCATGCCGTGAGTGCAAAACTCAGCACACCGCTTACTTGAGAACAACCAATTAGAACGCCGAATAAAGCAAACAAGGTGCTGAATTGCATAATCTAGTACCGGCAATATTCGCTTCGAACATCGTCAACCAGTTTACGGTTATTTAGCTTCTTGTATATTTGGAAGCGGGCAGACAAAATATTGGAGCAGTAGACAATCAATGACACATAAGCAATTCGATGCAAAAGTTTTCTTCGGGTAGACAGGCAGAGAATCGAACGTAAAAAGCAGCAAGTGAATAATGAAGTCCTCAAAGAATAAATAAAACTGTATGGGTAAATGAATATATGAATAAAAGCGAATGCATGGATTCTTTAATAGCATGAATGAGTGAATGCGAATGAATGGATTCCCAAGCAGACTTATGTTATTACCCCCATTGCCATCTTGTATCAGGATAGTAGAAAATATGTGAGGGGTGAACGGACGGACCCCGGAATACGTTGCAAAATAATTGAAGATATAATTTATATATTTAAGAACTCATAATTTTTGTGTTTTAAAATGTGAAAAGGATATTCTGTAAGTTTATGTTAACATATTATCAATTGTTTAGGTATAGCAAAAGCATGTAATATATTATCAATTTTTCTGTACCTGCTGTACTTTCCGTGGAAACACAGATGGTGGGTGCACTGGGGAGAGATAACTGGTTGGGGAAAATACTGTCAAGCCGACAGGATCTCACCAGACAGCGGGTCACATCAATTGACGGGTCCGGAATCACTAATGAATCAAGCGATGTATGTAAAGAGAGGTGGAAGCGTTGTGGTGTACAGTGCGGCCCCGGGGTGGGGCGGCAACCCGGCGCACATAGGTGCGCAGCGGGCGGCCGAACGCCGCCTACCTTGCATCGCGGCGCGGCGAGGGCAGCGGCGCAAGAGGCAGATTCCGCCGCAATGGGTGCTCGTGTGATTTTTCAGCTTGGAATATTACTCGGGTAAATTTTGATGGACACAAAGTTGTGTAAAATTATATTTATTTCGAGAAGTATCCAAAAAAGCTCATGCATCGCGTGAAAGCGTAGGCTTCCGCGCCTGAAGTCGGTAGCTACTTGGCTGTTCGGGAGACCCCACGTCCTAGGCATAGATGCCAACGTGCACAGACGGACAGCTTAGTACATACTCAGGAGTCACGTTTCTTCAAAAGTTCTCTCAACGTATTTTACAAAACTAAAGTATTCAGGTGAGGAATCTATAAGAAACGGGAAAAGAAGAAGGAGGAAGAAGAATGGAAGAAAGGAAGAAGAAATGAAGATTATTCACGATAATTCTTTTGAGAAAGTAATGGGATCACACATTTTTAACTGAATCCAACTTAGAGATAGTTTAAATAAAATCTTAAAGCATTTTAGAAAGTAAAAATAGATTGTCATTGTCCCAAATATATACAAATGACTGGATATAATACTTAAATTGTGTTGAATTGAATGGTTATAGTTTTATTGTCGTAGGTTAGATATTTGATATAAAATTTAAATATTTGAAAATACTGTAGCAATGGAATTATATGTATTACTCGTATTATATGATGTGCTGCGAGCTTTTAAATTAGAGCTCCAGGGAGAAAAAAAAATGTTTCTGAAAATCGTTGGAAAACTCTTTAACCCACGTTATGAAGGCAAGATTTGTAATTTGATTTTCATCGTATTAAATTTAGAATCATTTTAAGTTAATAACATGTGAGGAGAGTGAAATCAAAATTACACTGATAATGAATTTTTAATTTGTTCCAATGTATCTTTATATAGAATTATAAAATATAATAGTGAAGTTAATCAGTAATTTACCTCATTCCAGATGATAAAAGTAGATCCTCTTTAGCTGCTTTGTATGTTAATGTTCAGTGCTGTATGACGTGCGATACTTAATTTTGAATATTAACAAAAACGAAAATATTTAGAAACACTGAAGATACTTTAACGTAAATAAAAAAGAATTATCTGAATAAAATGAATAGATTTTATTCTCATTTTGAAAAGATCTATATATTCAATAAATTAAAAACAAAGCCAGCGAGGGAAGTTCACAGCAATTTCACGTGATGAAAACCTGTACCAAACCAACGGTTCTAATATCTCAGCAGTTGACACCGTATTCTTCCTATATTTAGTAAAATTTTTCATACTTTCCGCAGAATTCCAATATTACAGTATTTTCAATAGGGAGTGTAAGTAGAAAGTCACTTAAACTCATTTTATATTGCACATTATTTTGAGAAGAAGTATTTGCACCAGCTATATTGTGAAATGTTCTGGAAACAATGTGTCTGTAGTTTTCTCTTTCTGTACATGAAACCTTATGTCCTATTTCTTGAGCTATTTATAATGCGAATTTTTAAAATAATGATACCAAACATGAAAACCGATTTGTGTTATCGAATTAAGAATAAAATATTTCTTTCTTCACATTGATAATCGTGTGTTAGTAAAAAAATTATAAATAATAAAAATGAAATAGGTAGTGTACGTTATCATCATAGTTTATTCGCATTTTTATATTTCAATCTTCAATGTGATTGAAAAATATTGCAATATTTTTCAGTAATGAGTCCATTCCGACAATACAAAAAATTATTATTCAGAAATGGTGTAAATTATTTTTTGTAACATGTATATACGACGTTCGATCAGTAGCCATAGCACTTACTTATGTGTGACTATAAGTATATCTTTAGACTTAGGAACGTGAAATGAAAGGGTTAAAAATTCCTTTGATTTCACTATTACGTTTGAAGCATTTTTTGTAGGCAAAGAAAGTTTTTACATGTCTGAGGTAGAAAAGTTGTTTGACTCCTTTGTTTAATGCAAATCGCGTTCTATTTTCTGCGATGCTATCTCCGTCTCGTTATACATTTCCGTTTTGCATTATGAGACAGGTCTATTCCATTACTCGCGAGAACGCAATAAACTTGTTGCAGGCTCTGTACCAGCGCGCCGCGGAGAGACGCGAATTCCGATCATATCTCACGCGGGCGCTCGCGTTTGAACAGTCCCATACGTCTCGGCGAGGTCGCGTGTTGCGTGGAGATTCTTTTGGACGTGAGAAAAATATCAGGGGTGTTCTTGCGTAGTCTCTCCCGCATGCATGAGGTGCGGGAGGAAGGTTTGTCTCTGGCGGTGGCGCGGCGGGGAGGGGGATGAGGGCGGCGGGAGGGGGAGGGGCGAGAAAGCGAGAAGAGAGACAGGAAACGATCGCGTCTGTTGGTGACGGCAGTTGTGGAGGCGGAGGCTGTGGGTGTCGGAGTTGGCGTGGGCGTGTGCTGTGGGTTTGTATGTAGAATCTGGACGTGGGCTGTAGGCGTGGGCCTGGGCTGTGGGCGTGGACTGTGGGCGTGGGCTGTGGGCTGTGGACGTGGGCTATGGGCGTGGGCTGTGGGCGTGCGCTGTGGGCGTGGGTTGTGGACGTGAGCTGTGGGCGTGGGATGTGGGCGTGGGATGAGGGCATGGGCTGTGCGTGCGGCTGTGGGAGTGTGCTGTGGGCGTTGTTCTACGGGCTTTGGGCGTGGGCGTGAGATGTGGGTTTGGACGTGGGCTGTGAGTGGGAGCTATGAGTATTGGCGTGGGCGTGAGTGTGAGGTAATGTGTTGGCCTTGAGTTGTGACTTACGATGCCTCGTGGGGGGAGTAATGAACTTAGGGACGGGATGTGGTGAGAGCGAAGGCATGAGTAGAGGTTTGGGCGAGGAGGGGGTGGAAGCACCCGTGGGGCATGGCATGAGATGTTTGTATAGACGATGGCGTGGACGGGAGCGTGGGTTGTGGCAAGGCCTGTGGCGTGGTTATCGGCTTGGGTAGTGGCGTAAGCAGTGGAAAAAGCAAAGAGTAGAGACGTGATGGAAGAGGTGGGCGGCAGCATTGCTCCAACGGGGGCGATGACGGCTTGAATACGGGTGAGAGCAGCGGCGTTGTGGGACGCATTGGGATGAGGTGACGGCGGCAGCGGAGGATTCTGGGACGGCAGCGGGGACAAGGCGCCCACGGCTTTGCAGTCCGTCTGCCACCCGCTCTCTCTCTCTCTCTCTCGCTCGCTCTCGCTCTCTCTCGCGCTCTCTCTCTCGCTCTCTCTCTCGCTCGCTCTCTCGCTCGCTCTTTCGCTCGCTCTCTCGCTCGCTCTCTCGCTCTATCTCTCGCTCTCTCTCGCTCGCTCTCTCGCTCGCTCTCTCGCTCTATCTCTCGCTCTCTCTCGCTCTCTCTCGCTCTCTTGCTCTCTCTCGCTCTCTCTCGCTCTCGCTCGCTCTCGCTCGCTCGCTGTCGCTTCCCTCTTCACGCGCGCCTCCGCGCCGCTCCGAGTGACTCGCGACGTGTGTGCGACTGCGCTGAATCCAGAGCGCGCGCGATTCACCAACGCAAATGTCTGCGCGCCGCTGTGCTCTAATGCCCGCTCGTTAGAGCTGTTGCAACTGTGCACCCGCGCTTCCTTGCCGTTTGTCCTACTGTAGTACGCGTACAGTGTTCACCTTTCATCTCCTATCTGCTGTTCCTTCGCAAGCTGGTCCTATTCAAGGGATTTCTTTCTTCTCCTACTGTCACGTGCACGATTCTCCTATTGATGTTCAATTGCCTTAGTTATCCTAAGCCTTTAGTACTGGTTATGCTTACATCACACATCGATAGTTTGTCTTTCAATTGTAACAATTCATATGCCAATGCTGCCACCACCCAACTTCGATATCACAGCCGTTGCAATAACGTTACTTTCGTCGACTACATAAGCTCTATATTTCTTTACATGTAGTGCCCAGCCCTTCCACTGAGAATTAACGGCGTTGCTACATCTAGAGGTACCTCAACCGTATACGCTATCACGTGCTGCCATCTCTCTATCATCATGGCGCCTTGTGACATTTTACCCTCTCCGTCCCGGTCTCTTCGCTCTGTCGTCTTCTTACTGCGATAGATTATCTCCCGCATACGTCACAGCCTTCGGCGTTGCGGGCGCAACCGCCCTGGCCGCTTTTTCCACAGCGCCGTCGCCACCACCCTTCTTGTCTGCCGTCCCTTTCAGTGTCCTCGACACCATCCCCGCACTCGCCCCAGCCGCTCTGCGCGCTTTCTAGTTGCTCCAGTGGCTGCTCTCGTCGCAAGCCCACACCCTCCCACGTCCTTGCTACGCCACACCTCCCTTCCATCCCACCCCACCCCTCTCCGCTCCACCCAGTCTCCATCTTTGCTCTGCTCCGTCTCCGCCCCGCCCTGACCCCGCCCCTCCCCGCCCGATCTCCTCCCCGTCTCCATTTCGCCTCTCATTTGCTCCGCTTTGCCACTTCTCCGCGCCGCCCTTTCTCCGCTCCCATTTTTTTCTCTTCTCTTTTACTGCTCCGTCTTGCCTTCCACGCCGTCTCCTCTCCGACCGCTCTCCGCCCCACCTCGTCCCGGCGCCTTCACGTCTTCTCTCCTAGCCGTCTACGCTCAGCCTCGCCTCTCCCTCTCACGGCCCCGTATCCGTCACGTCTTCTTTCCACTCCGCCCTTTTCCCGCTCCGCCTCGTCTCTGCTCCGTCACCACTCTCCGCCCTACTTCCACTCTGGCCGTTTCCGTTTCCCCCGCCTCCACTCCTCGTTTCCTCTCCGCCCATTCTCGCACATTATCAGCCTTCCCCCCTTTCATCCACCTCCCCCCGCGCTCGCTCCATCCCGCCTTGAACACATTCCCAAACCCCGTCTCCGCCCCCGCATCCAGCCCCATCCACCTTCCCCCGGCGCGGTGGCGCCCGGCATGCGAGACGCGCCTGTCTGCGTCGACTCCGGTCGCGGGGAGAATGCCAAGTGGACGCCCCCCCCGCCTGCCCCCCCCCCGCACGCACTCGCGCTCCGCCGCCCCTCCCTCCGCGCCGAGGCAGAAAGCCTCTGTGGGGGCGGCACGCCGAATGGTGGGCCAACATTTCAAAGCTCTTTAATCCGTGGGGGTTTTACAAGGAACATCCTAGATTAGAACATTCAACGTGGTTCAAAATTTTACCGCGTTATTTTCAAATCATCATGGAAGTGAAAATTTTATTTTTTGAGTTTTTCAGGAAAAAGTAGAAAATGTACTTGTTTTTTGAGGCGTTCAAAAATTTCATGTCTTAAAAGTAGGAATATAATATTCAACGAGAACAAATAACGTCTGCATTGGATCATCAGATTCTATTGTCAAAAATTCAACTGTTTGTAATATTGAAACTTTTTCTTTTGTAATATTTTCAAATAGTAACGTTGAAGAACGTGTGTTGTTATGTGTTCTTTCATTCTTCGTACTGCTTCGTGCTGCTCTTTGACGAAACGATGTGGACGCTTGTTTGTTATTGCATGCCAAATATAATTTTTTTTCATAATTTTTCTTTCCTGGATTTTTCACCTGAAATCTTCCTATCTTGACATTGTTTTATGTATAAATAATATTGACAAATAATTTTCTTAAAATAAAATTTTAATGTGTTTTTAAAATTAGGTTATTTAAAATTGAAAGAATTCTCAGATATTTCATTTGTTATCATGACATTTGAAGCATTTCATATATCCGTATGAACATGCTAAAAGCTGTGAAAAATACTGGTAGCTCATATTTTATTACATTAAGTATTAGCTCCACGCTTTGAGTTACCACTTTTTCGCAGGAAGCACACTTAGTGCTTTTTCCTTGCACTAAGTCCTTTAGTCCTTCTGGGAGGCGTCAACCAACGGAGGGTTAAAATATTAAAACACACTAACTTTTTAGATACTTTTCAGGGAATAATCATTTCTCAGAATTAAAACTTATTGTAGGAATATTCTCGTTCTTTTAAAATAAGGTTTCACTATTTTAAGACATATGTGCATATTCTTCCTAATTATACTAGTATTAAGAATTCGGATCTGTTTAAATGAAGGAAACTAATGTTGTTTTTTTTTCAGACCAAACAATATGAATCATCAGACATTGTACACGACTTAGGAAAAACATGCTTTAATAGAAACGGCTGTTCACTTTTGGCCAGCTTTCCTTAACTCAGCTCCACAGGGCGACTAGTGGTGCGTGGAGAGGAGAGGCTGAACGTAGGCGGTGTCACTGTGGATGGAGAGGGAGGAAGGGTGTGGAGGAAGGGAGAGGAAGGAGGAGGGCTCAGCACTGGCAGAGCGGGTGTCGGGAAGGCAGCAGGGAAACGACAGGGGCGGGGGTGGGTGGGGCGGTGTCGGGAAGGGCGCAGGGAAACGACAGGCTCTTGGCGTTTTGGGGGCTGGGGCGGGGCGGGGCGGGGATGGAGGGGCGGGTGGGCGCGAGCGCCGGACTAGAAAGTACTGTTAAGTGGAGCGGAGCAGGGAACGCTCCTAGCTTCTGTGTGTAAAATTCATGAGCGCGAAACAGAACGACGGCTGCAATACCTATTGGAACAAGAGACACTCGGTATTCTGTGTTTACGGGGTCAGGCGACCCTATTGCCTCGCAGATGGCTTTATCTGGACATGGATCGTCGCTTTTGAATTTAACATTCGCTCCGGAGCGTCATTGCGGCGAAGTTACAAAGACGTTTCGCGAATGAGCTTGGGGCATGTCGGTCCATATTGACTTTTAACTTAGCGCTGCTGAGCTTACATAAAGAATGTTTCTTGCTGTGTTAAGTTGAAAAGCTCTTTTTCCCCTTTGAATAGACAGCAGAAAAAACACTTTTTCTATTCAAAGAAGCGTCATTCCAGAGTCTTATCAGAATATATTTAAAATAATCATGGCCTTAAAATGAATTTTTTACGTTAATTTTCTTTTACAGAACTATGTTATACTATTTATTCATGTAATTATGTTCATTATAGATATTTCGTCTACTAGAATTCAAAGAAGAGGGTTTAGAAGATGTTTTTAATAAAGAGGGCATTTGAAGGAGACATTCAAAACATCGCATGTTGTTCTATTTTGTGCTTCACTGCGGAGACATTTATGAAAAGGTAATGCTCTTTTAGACATCTTTTATGTTTCAGTGACGCCAAGATGGTTTAAAACCATGAATCGCGAGGACTGGGGGTGATATCCTTTGTTCTCTTCAAGTGTTATTTGAAGTGAAATATATTGTTGATGTAACTAGTATTCCTAAATTTTACCGATATGCAAATAGTTCGAAGTTAAAGCATAGTATTTAGAGAATGGCAGTCATCCTTTTCTTTCTCTTTGTTTTAATAAATAGAGAACAAGAACTAGAGACAAACTGCAAGTGTTTGCACATTTACACACTCCGGTCTCATTTTATGAAATAAAACGTCTGTTCAAAAATTACTATTGAAATTCGAGACAAATATGCCTCTCAGGGAATGTACTCAGATATGGATAATTGGAACTATTTAAACATAATTATTTTCATTTATGTTCAATGTAACTAACGTATCTTTTTTGCAGTAATTTGACTTTTCGCATTTACTGAATAAAGGGCTGGAACTAAAGTTGGAATTATCGCACCATCCAACTGACAAATTTTAAAATTCACTAAATATGAAAAAAAACTTATTCCAAAGTTATCAAGATTCTGCGTTATTATTAAAGGTCGACCGAATGTAGGGTGGCCACCAAAAAGATTGATGGTTCTCTTGATCATCGTATTTGAAGTTTGTACGTGCTGCTCAGTTGGTTCTTACTTGACGATTGCAAAGAAAACAATGATTGTAGTGATGATGATTCAAGTGTTCTCGACGAAAATAATGTAAAAAAAAGAAATTAAAAGATAAAAGGTACGTAAAAGAAAGAAAACGATGTAAAAATGTGACAATTATGTACAAATATCAAAATGTAAACAGAAATCAACATAAAAACGTAAAAATAAAAAAAATGTTCGAAACGGGAAGAGGAGGAAGAAAAAAGAAATGAAGACAGGGTTAATGAATAAAGGCGTAAGTAATTTACGACGAATATGGCAAAAAATAAATGAATATGACGAAAGAAAAACAGAAATAAAGAAACACATAAATGCGCAACTTACATAAGAATGATGACGCAAAAGAAAATCGAAAATGACGATAGGAACTTGGTGTTGAAAGAAAGGTATGTGAAAGTAACGAAATGTGAATGTAAATAACTTAAAAGAATCATTTTAGCCCACCATTTCAATTGGCCTTCACTCCCTCATGAAGATCTCTGGCCGAATGCCTTTCAATTCCGACGCATTCGCCCTCCGAGGCCTTCGCGCGAGGAGAGAGCGGTCGGGCGGGAGGGCGGTTACGGGCTGCCGGCGTCAAAGGCGCGCCTGGGGCGGCGGGAGGCCCAAGGCGGAGAGAAATAGCCCGCGCAGTCGAGATATGAGCGCGCGGAACGTGACGCAGCCGACTTGTGGCGGCTGCCCCTCGCCGTGCCATGCCCCGCCCCCGCAGCCCCCGCTCCAGCGCCCGACGCGCCCTAGTCCCGCCCCACCCCGCCCCCGGCCCCAGACCGACTCCGCACTGCCCCCGCCCCCGCTCCGACCCCACCTCTCCCCGCCCCTCCTCTCCCACGCTCCGATCCCACCTCGCCCCGCCCCCGTGGTGCCTTGCCTCGCCCCCGCAGCTCCCGCCGCACCCTAGCCCCGCCACCTCGGCCCCGGCCCTAGACCGACTCCGCCATGCCCCCGGCCCCGCTCCGACCCCTCTCCCGCTCCGACCCCACTTCGACCCGCCCCCGTCGTGTTCTGCCCTGCCCCGGACCCGCTCCCGCCGCAGCTCCCGCCCCACCTCACCCCCGCCCCAACCCCCCCGCCCCATCCGCGCTCCGTCCACATCTCGCTCCGCCCCCGTCATGACCCGCCCCGGCCCCGCTTCCGACACAGCTCCCGCTCCAGCTCCCGCCGCACCCTTGCCCCGCCCCCCTCCGACCCCAACACTCCCCGCCCCCGCCGGTCCCATGCCCCCTCCGGCCCCATGCCCCCTCCGGCCCCTGTCCCGGCCCCTCTCCCGCCCCGCCCCTCCCCGTCCCCCGTCCGGCCCCAGCTCCCGTCCCAGCCCCCATCTCAGCTCCCGCCTCACCCTTGCCCCTCCCCAGCTCCGGTCCGACCCCGCTCCGCCTTCGCCCCACCCCTGTCTCGTCTCTCTACGACCGCCTCGCCTCGCCTCGCCATGCCCCCGCTCCGCCGTGCCCCCGGCTGGCCGTATCTCGCTCCAGCGCCGTTGAAATGCCGCCGCGCGCCCGCAGACGGCGTGCCTCGCGGACCCTGTCAGCCGACGCCCAGCTGCCTCCCACTCGACTGAATTCTCGTGGCTCCATCACTCACCACCACCCGCGACTGCATCAACACCCGCCCACCATATACCACTATCTACTATGACCGACCATTAAACTTCGCGCATTAGGCATCAGAACACATGTCCGAATAGGTGACTGTCCGAACGCTCTATGACTCATAACATTGCGGGCCTGTTGTAAGTACTATTCGGTACTAGTTGTCATTAGCCAACATTACTCACAGTCCTCATGACCGTCATTACTCGTCGCCTGCTCGATAGTATTATGAATTACCAACTATCCTTCACACCAGCTCACACCATCTCACTCCACAGGCCGGCACGCGTTATGCCAATACCCACCATTACCAGCTCGAATGGTCAATACTACGATTACCTACCGACTAATACTGTTTACCACAACTTCTATCATCCATCACAACTAGTAGTAAATAACATCTATATTCCCTAAAACTTCCATCTATCGTCTTTGCTGCCACCTGCTGATGGTTTGTGGTGTTGGATGGATAATGCAGCAAGACCGTTCTGATAGAGAATATGTGTTAAGGTGGGTGGCATCAAAGACGAGATATATATATATATATATATATATATATATATATATATATATATATATATATATATTCTAACACCCCCTTTTCCACACACACCTTGTACCTTCTGCACACACACCTCGTGCACTGTAAGCGGGTTGTTAAGATATTATGCTCGTGAAGCGAGCTTAGAATCTCAGGAAGCAGGATCTTTGGGGTACGAGAAAGGTCTGAACCCTTGACACAATAAAAGTCACACAAATCACACATAAACGAGCATATAATTCACTCAAATTCTGTGGCATGAGTTGATAACAACGAAAAACAAATCAAAAATAGAATTACACTTTCAAAAATGATCAAATAAATACAAATAAGCAACCTTTACAGCCTATTCAATAAATTAACACTTAATTTTGTTCAGAACTGATTTTCTGAAGCAATTTCTCTAACCAGTACTGGGAATTCCCTTTGAAAATTCAATACGCCTAAATTTAAGTTATTCTAGTTACAATTGCACGTGAAATTAAACTTAATTTACAATCTCTTGCCTTTCTTTAAAATGTTACATACAATAAATAATATGTGGGCAAGCGCACTACTCTCAGTTTGTCTTTTAATTATAACTGCTGATAACAGAATAATGACTGCTCCAATAGAATGGTTTAAGGCAAGCAATAACGCATTAAATCTCCCACTACAAAGCTGCAAATTATTACCACCCGTGTCCTCAGTTTCTAACACTTCTGGAACTATTCTTTCCCTGCCGACGTGAACTTGACCTAATTTCACAGTTCTACAGGTTACCTCGAAACCGTCCACTTTCCAACCTTGAAGTCGCGTGCTGCGTTCCGCACCGCGTTGCTCGATTCCGACCTCTGCGTTGCCTGCGCTGTCCTCTTGCGTTTTCTTCTATCTTCCTGAACGACGTCTTCTCCCCGATCGACTCGCGTATTCTTCCGTCTCCACTAATCGGTTTCTTCTCCTCCCACGGCTGCTACCGCCTTCGATTACGCCCAATTTGTAGAAAATGTCCCTTGCACTTCCCTGACTGCTAGTGCAAGTATCTCGCTCGTTCCTAACTTTTACTCCGTTAATCAAGAACTTTCAGAGCTTTCCTCACAACGGGCAACTTTTCACTTCCCGTATTAGTTAATAGAAGAATACTTCACTAATTCCTCACTACTTCGCGGACGACTAGCTAGACGTCTTTGCAACACCGGAAACTCCTATCTAAACAGTCGTTGCGGCGGCAATTACTACCTAACCTGACGAGCGCTGATGAAAATCTGCTTACTTGCCGAGCGGTGACTTACTAGAAGAACTGCTGACCCGACGCGTGCTGGCAGAAGAGAGAGATGTTGACCCGATGCGTGATGGCTAGGAAAGAGGTCTTCCGCTTGCGTGTCCGCCTATTTATTGGCGTTGCCTGGAGAAATTCTCCGTGGCGGGGATAACTTCTCCTCCTTCAACCCTTCACCAGTAAAAACGTGGCTTGTTAGTTCGTGGTGACTAGTACGAGCAACGGATACCAGGCTGCGCGTTTTGCTACTCTGGTTTTCGGTCGCTCTTCTCGCTGCCTGTGAGCGTTCATGCCGATGAAACGGTGGTGTTATGGGGTTGTATAATCCCATATCGCCACAATATATATATATATATATATATATATATATATATATATATATATATATATGTCTTTCTATCCACCGTCTTCCTTTACCAACCAAAATCCTCCAACGTTCACCATCACTCATTTGTACCCCCTACCTCCACAAAGAACGTCTTCGTGACGCTCAAACGCTCTGTAACGTTGATTGGCCACCCACGGACCACGCTGCTATCCGTAGTTCCGCACCACCTGAACCACCGCCGAGTGGGCGTTTCCCATTCTGCCACTGGGCACCCCTCGCGCCCCCTGTTGCCGCCCCTCGCGCAGCGCCGCCCCCGACGCTGCAGCGCAGCCGTCCGCGCGCGCCGGCGACGGCCCCGGCCAGTAATCTCTGGAACGCGGCCACGGGGCGGCGGCGTATCGCGGCGCGGCCATCGGCGAGGCCGGGGGCGACGGCGGGCGGCGCGGTCGCTCGGGGTGAAAAGCGACCGGCGCGGGGCGGCACGGCGTGGCGGCGGCGGGGGCGGGGTGAGCGCGTCGGTCCGGGCGACCGCGCGCGACCGGCCGCCGCCGCCGTCGTGCACCCCCTATCTCGCACGTCATCCGTTAAAAGGGCTTTTCCTTTCAAAGGTGAGTGATGAGTTTATAACTCATAGCGCGGCGGCGTGCGAGGTGTGGAGGCGCGGGGCGGGGAGAAGCACGTCACGGTGTGGTGCGGGGTGAAGCGGGGGGCGGGGCAGGGTGAGAACGGGGCGGGGCGGGGCGGAGCAGGGTGTGACGTGCCGTGAAAGGGCGCGGGGTGCAGACGGCGGAAAGGGAATAGGGTGGTGGCGGCGGCGGCGCCCTGACGCACTTGCGCCGAAAGCGATAACCCCGCCCGTCATTTGTTTGTCGTCCGCTAGGCCGGTGAAATACGGACCTCCGTCGCGGTGAGGTGGCGCGCAGGTTCCTTCTGCGGTGCACCCGAGCTTCACTGACTGCCGCGCCCGACGACGGTAGACAGACACGGCTCAAGCCTGATGGAACGATTGAAGATGTGGTGGAACGATTTGGATACGTAATGAGAGATGCCAGATGAGCAGTAGTACAGTTAATATAATTGGTGCAATGTTCGGTATTACATGCAAAAACTAAAAGAAAAAATAATGACAATGTTAATACGCATGTGAAACATTTCAGGTTGCAAAAACCTCACTGCATTCTTTTTAATTAGATGGGAAATGCAAAAGTATTATATATTTTTTATTATTATTATTTATTTTTATTTATTTTTATTTATTTTTATTTATTTTTATTATTTTTTATTATTATTTATTTTTATTTATTTTTATTTATTTTTATTATTTTTTATTATTATTTATAAAGTTATTTAATTTTAAAACATTAGCCTGGGATGCATATTATGACAGCCCTGCATCGCGCGAGAAGCCATGCAATCGCGCCCGACTTCGCCAGTCGTCCATTGGAGTTCATTCACTGTTCACAAAAAATGCGTATTACCTTTCGCACTACGTTCAGCGCTTTACAGGGATCCAATCAAGTCTTGTATATACGCAGAAAGTTCCAGCGAGAGGCGGAAATTGGAAAACTAAAAAAAAGGTACACACACTCTAAAGAAATTTATTCTTCCGAGGCAAAACGTCAAAGGAATTATTTGTTGCTGAGACACTGTTTTTCTCCTGAAATTACTCACCTGTATAAGCACATAATGCGCTAGGCGCATAAAGAGGATCTCGTGTTCTTTAAATTCGATGGTGGATTATAAACGTCAAAGTAGTGCAAAGACATTTTGAACTTGACGTAGCGGTAGGTAATAAACAGGTGTCGGCTATCTTGAAAATATAAATTGTGAATTGTTGAGTTTTTACAATAAGTATTTAAGCCTCTAAAGTCTTCACATTTGCCTCAAAAACTGTAGAATTCTGTCAACGTGACATCATAATAAGATCTAATATATTATATTATAGGAGGAAGATTTTGAGGAAGAAAGCAGTTTATATTGGTTAGAGAGAGTGCTTCGTTAGAATTAGTGATTAATATAATGAAATGTTTAAACAGAAAACTACAGAAAAAATGGCAGAATACCTACAAAATAAAATGCAATAGCAAAAATTAATAGCAAAATCTGGAATTAAGTAACTATAGAGTCAAGAAGTTCTTTCATTTAATACATTTTATGTACAAGTGCGCCAGGAAAGTCACACCGCACAGAGCCCAATCAGAGCCTTCTATTAAAAATTGTATTTACGTTGGTAGCTACCAGCTCAGTGCGAAACAAGTAAAGGCGACAACAATTCCAGCATATATTATCATTGTGGTGAGTTATTTTATTACAAGCTGCAGCTCATGCTACTAACATAATTTATTTTGCTAGCACTCTCACCAGCAAGGGGCCACTGAGGAGAGACTTTCCTGGGGCACTTTACGTCCTATTCAAAAACTTTGTCTTGAGATGATTTTTGCAGTATCGTAATTTAAGAAGGAAGTCATGAAATTCTATCTGTACGTCATTTCTATAATAGAATCATTACATCACATTCGGCGGCGGCGATGGGACAATGGGTAGCGTATCGGACTGTTATTCCCAAGTTCGCGGATTTAAACCCGATCGACGCCGTCGATTTTTAAGGGCAAAAAAATCCTTCGTAAGCCTTCCTTGGGCGGGGAAGTAAAGCCGGCTGTCCCATATTAGTAGATTTACTTGCATGTAAAAGATCCTCAAGCCTAAATGACGCCTCTGTGAGCTAAATTCAAATCGCCTGTTTCGTTGCCCATGAAATACCTCCTTTCTCCACTGGTTGGTGAAAGGAGCGTAGCAAAATTTGCGTGGTCAGACGGAAGAGCGGGCCTGATGGCCCAAGTCTCCCCACGTAAAATAAGGCATTCATTCAATTCAATTCAATCACATAACCCTGATGGCCAGAGTCTCGCCACGTAAAATAAGGCATTAATTCAATTCAATTCAATCACATAACCTTATATCTGAGGATCTTACTCGGGAGCAAACTTCGGCGGGAGTTATCAGTCGGAGGAAGTGTATCGACGGAAGCGGCGTCTGAGTCGACGGGGTTGCACGACGACGACGACGCGGCCGGGAGCAGATGGCGCGTGCGACGCGCATAAAGGGCCTTCGGAGACATACGCCCTCTCGCCCTGACAACGCGCGTCGCGAGATATGCAGTGTAATCGAGTTTCGCCCCCGGCGTCGCGTTACAGCTGCAGTAAACCGTTAACCTTTCCTCTCGGGCGTGTCGGTTAACGGGGATTCTATTTACGAGGCGAGCCTCGTCGTCACCATCGCCGCCATCTTTATTTCTTCCACGCGGTGCTTCGCTCACGCACTGCGGGTTCCCCGCCGCAAGGAGATAGGTGTAACCATGCTTTGTAAACGAAGTGAAGGGCTGCGCGTGATGACATGTTAAATACTTTTAACCGATACCTTTTGTTACAAAATATTACTGCCGAGTTCAAAAACATTAACCGTTTATATATAAATGTTTAAAAAACTTGTCATTGTAAAATGTCTTACAACACTAACTCAATCACCTTTAATTCAGATGCTCAGAATATTAACGGCAGATCCCAACTGAAGTTAGTTTTAGGAAATATGACTTTTTTAGTTTTCGCTCACGTTCATGTTCACTTTCATTTCAGACAAATGTTTGAAAGTGGAATTTCAGGGTTTTGCAATATTCCAATTCATTTGATATTTCAGCATATGATAGGCATATGACAGGAGGTTATCGTCATTCTTCTAACTGAAAAAGGGAGGTCGTTTGGGATCTGCCGTTATTATCCTGAGTACCTCAATTGTACTTTAAACATAATCCACATTTGTGATATTATCTTGAATGAATTGCTTGCTTGAATATTTTGAATTGTGAATTTAGTGTTTCTTCTTCTTATGTCCATTCGAACAATCGAATTTTTTGCAGATATGCTCTTACAGACTTTTCAGTCTTGCATTACTCTCAGTTTAAAGTAAAATGAACAGCTCACATTTTTATTTTATTTTTTTGATTGTACATTACACTTGAGCTATTCCCTAAAAGTACTATCCTTCACATCACCGCCAGAATAGAAAGTAGCTCCCAATGCCAGATGATGTGCTCTTATTATTTTGTCTTTTAAATGGGTAAAGAAACCCAGTTGTATCCGTTTTTTTCTCCTGAGTTCATATTCACCGAAATTTAGTTGGTACAAAGCCACCAATTTAGTCATATTAGGTACACCGCAGTACACGCTCCAAGCAAACAATTTTCCAGCCCCATAAAGGCGACTTCATACATGCGGCATTCGGCGAATCCCGAGCAATCACTCGCCGAATACCGAGTTGTGTGGACGGGTTGCTCGCCACTCGCCGAGCGCTGAACTTTCAGTATTCTACCTATCCACCGCGTGTCCGTTTTTAGGACACATGAAAGGGAGCGACCATTCGCCGAACACATCAGTTGTTTGGGATTAAGCGAGCAGTTGCTGGCCGCTCGGCCAATGCCGAATGTGTGGAGCCGCCTTTAGAACAACCTGAACTCATTATTTTATAGCCTCGGTGCACCACAAATTGACAGTCTAAATAAAATGTCATTTTGCAGGGGGGACGGTTTTATTCCGAGAGCGAATAGTTATTTCGTGCACACAATCATTTACTCTACCGCCTTGCCCCGCTCCGCCCCACTCCGCTCCGCTCCGCACCACTCCGCCCCACTCCGCGCTGCTCCACCCGCCCCGCTCCACCCGCCCCACTCCAGCCCACTCCGCCTCCCCCCGCCCCGCCCTGCCCCCCTCCGCCTCTCTCTCCCCACCCCGCTCCGCTCCGCCCCGCCCCGCTCCGCACCACCCCGTTCCACCCCGCTCCGCTTCACCCCCGCTCCGCTCCACCCCGCTCCGCTCCACCCCGCTCTGCTTCACCCCGCTCCACTCCGCCCCGCTCCGCTCCTCCCCGCTCCGCTCCTCCCCGCTCCGCCGTGCCCCGCCCCCGACCCGCTCCGCTCCGCCCCGCTCCGCTCTACCCCGCTCCACCCCGTCCCCCACCTCGCCCCGCCCCGCCCCGCCCCACCTCATTTACTCTACTATCTTGCGAACTATATCTCAATGATTTTTCCCAGCGAAAGATCAATTATTTTCTAAGTATATTTCTTCACATAACTCTGTAACGACGACATTTGACATATGTCACTTGTCTTCTGATTAGACAAGACGCGGACCTCCCGCTGTCTGTTGGCGCTCGGGGCGTGTTTGTGTTCCTGTTCTGCGGCAGCGTGCGCGCTGTTTTGAATTGGACCCGCAGTGCATTTATGTGCCGATGAAAACCGAAAGATTATTCGTTAAAGGTTGGTGAATACGTACGTGATAACATCTGTGTGATTCGACGAGCGACTTTGACAACTGTTTGACATCGGGGGGCACTAGGCTGAAAGTAATCGCGCGGTATTATCAGAGCAAAATGATCGGCTGCAAGCCTTTGTATGTTAAATTTAGGAATGAAGAAGAGAACGGTTCGACATTTATCCTTTTCAGTAGAAGCAAATGGAATTTTTTATGTAAATAGTTTGTAAGCGGCGGCTATTTCGCATCCGTAGACAAGGCAATAAACAAATGACTTATATTTTTTTATTGCTGCTTATTCATTGTCGTTCTTGCGTGTTTTCCCAAACTAATGGATAAATATTGTTTTGTTCTCTATTGTTATGCGTATAGGGTAGGTAAAGAATGTTCGTGCCGATATTAATGTTCTTATACATTTATTTTCAGAGAGACCTCAGTAATACATTTGAGAACATTCTCTAAAGGCTTCTAATATACAATATTGCTTATCAAACTCCTATTGAGTGTGTAATACACTTGAAAGTCCAAAAGCATTTGTAATCGCGCAAGTGTATATACTATTACGTAACTTGTGTACATGTAATATGATTACTAAGGAATGTTGATTCTTATACTTTATTGTTGAAAGTAATTAAAGCAGAGAGTGAAAATCGATTAATTGGTAGATACAATCATATAGAAATTTGGTTTCTTATAATAAATCTGTTCGCTGTTCCCCTCTACTACTCGATCTGTAAGAGGCAGAAGCAATGTGATTTGTTTCTTCGTAATCTGTCCGCCGTTTGCCTGAGCCCTCCTACTCTAATGGAATCCACGCAGCGGAAGCCAGTCAAGTGAACCGGGAGCAGAACGAGCGGAGAGCGCTGCGATATACCGCGACTCCGGGTCCTGCTTTGCGAACTCCCCGCACCCTGCCCCGCCCGCACCCTGCCTGTGATGAGCTCTGCCTGCGTTTCGCTCCCGTCTTGCTCCGCCCCTAATGCCCCGCCCCTACCGCCCCACCCCTACTGCTCCACCCCTTCTGCCTGGCCCAAACCGCCCCGCACCTATCGCCTCGCCCATACCGCCCCGCCCATACCGCCCCGCCCATACCGCCCCGCCCATACCGCCCCGCTCATACCGCCGCACCCATACTGCCCCACCCCTAGATTACGTCCCCACCCCTACCTCCCCACCCCTTCCGCTCCGTCCAAACCGCCCCGCCCCTTCCACCTCGCCCATACCGCCCGCCCATACCGCCCCACCCCTACCGCCTCGACCTACCTCCTTACCCTACCGTCCCGCTCCTACCACCTCGCCCGTACCTCTCCGCCCCTACTGCCCCACCTCTACCACCACTACCGCACCGCCCCTATCCCACAGCCCCCACAGCACCATCCCTACGGCACAACTCCTATCGCCTCGCCCCTACCGCCCCTACCTCCACGCCCTACCGCCTCGTCCCTACCGTCAGGCCCCTAAGGGCCCCTTCACACGTGAAGCGGGTGGCGCGCCACGCAGCAGCGGGCCGCGTAGCAGAGCATTGGTTTGAATGGAGGCCTTCCCACGTGCAGCGGGTGGCGGCTGCTGCGGCAGCAGACGCCGAACTTCGGCCACCAGAAGCGCACGAGGGGCCGCGCGCCACCGCTAGCAGAACACAGCTTTAAATGGGCGCGTTCACACTGCGCTGCGGCCGCAACGCAGGGGTGCTGTTTATGGGCCTGGGAAGGGGCCCTATACCTGCTTCGTCCTTTGTTCGTCGTCACCCACGCGCCAAACTCACCCTCCCTCTTCCACGCCGATCGCTGGAAGTTGAAAGTAGAGTGCGCGGTCAGTGCTCTTCACAGGAAATAGTACGCTGCGGTTTCCTTTATTTATAAAACCATGCTTTAAAATAATGTTTAAAATATTTTTCAATCAGAGATGTCTATGTTGGTAGTAAGTAAAAACATCATGTTAATTTAAATAAATTTCGAAATATATTTCCATTGTAATATGTTGGGAACATATTTATTTATTGCCTTATCGCATTGTTGAATTTGGGGAGAAGGGAGTGTATCGTTTAACTTCCCCTCCCCCCTTCGTGGATCCATCACTTGGTCCACGGTACTACAGTTTACTTGAGAACCGGCTCCTTGTAAAAATTGCATGTGCGGCGAATGTATTTTATATTTAAAATAATGGTAAAAATTAATGTACAATTACATCTGTAGAGGTATCACTTCCTTTCCGCCGCTACGAAATCATGTTAAGAGCATTTCGACGATGTACTGTGCTCAGATAATGCTTGTGTATACTAATTTCAAACACTATAATGAATTTTTATTATTGTTTTCTATTTTCCCTTACATATTTTGAAAAAAAAACTACATGTATAGATATAGATTTTACTTTTTTACTACAGTAATTTCTGTTTCCTAGCAATGAGATATAAAATATAACTTACGTAAAAGTTATACAACCCAATGCAACAAATACAAATTTATAGAGAGTGAAAGGAAAATTTGGCTGCGTGTCATGTATATTCATGTTTTACGAAAAAATTCTTAGGAGCGTGTGACGGCAATATCCAATGTGCATTATTGGAAATAAGGAGCGTTCCGCTCACAAATTATGTATCGGCAAAGATTTTATATACTGTGTGATAATTTATATAAGCCTTAAGAATATTTCATTAAACTTGATAGAAGAAAAAATTCGGTGGGGATAGTTGTATTTTCAAGTTTTATCAAGAGTTTTTGCACCTCGTCGCGTCACCGACGCAGCGGACGTCGTAATCCTCCCTCTTCCAAGCGCAGTGGCGGCGGCGGTGGCTGCGGCGGTGGCGTCGTCTGAAGAGCTCTGCTCCTTGAAGGAAGCGCGCTGCGGCCGCGCCGTGTGAAGCGGGCCTAATGCCCAGCCCCTAACACCCCACGCTTATCGCACCGCCCCGCCCCTAACGAACCACCTGCCCATACCGCACCGCGCCTACCGCACCACTCCTATCGCATCGCCACGTAGTACCCCCCCCCTCACTCTGCCGCTACCCTTCCGTCCACGGTGTGCTCGATCACGATCCACTCCTCTCCCACCTCATCCAACAAACTTCCCGTCCCTCTCCGCCGTGCAACTACCCACCACGTTCTAACCTACAGCACCGTTTCCCGCCGAACCCGTCGTGCCCCCTCATCACGTCTATCTTCCGCTACGTCATTCTTGCCAGATACCTTCCGACCCGCCATCTCCATCCCTCTCCGCCCCGCCCATTCAATCCCGCCCCGCCACGCCCCTTTTAATGTCGCTCCGTCCATTCCATCCGACCCCGCCACTCCCATTCCATTCCATCCCGCCTCGCTACGCATGCTCCATCCGTTCCGTCCATTCCATTCCACCTTGCCTGCGCCCTTTTCCATGCCGCTCTGCCCATTCCATTCCACCCCGCCCATTCCTGCCCATTTTAGACTTACCGTTCCTCTCCATTTCCCTCGGCCTCGCCCGGGCTCACCCATCGCCCCTTCACATTTCTGCCGCCCCCACAGCGCTGCCATCACCGCCTGCCGGCTCAGCCCCCCCCCCGGCCCGCCCACCTCGTTCCGCCTGCGGAGACGCGCGCGCATCCCTCGCCCGGGGCTGTATTTTCTCACCGCACGCCCGACTTCCGAGGAATACTTTGTTTCATAACCCCGGTAATGGGAAACGTGTGCTGTTTCAGAAATTAGGAATGCTTTGTGAAGAAAAGTCATGCGGGTCGTAAAGCTTGCGAAGAGTGCACCTGTTTGCGTTTGTTTTCCAGCAAATGCCGGGCTTCCCAAGGTATTGCGTGGATAGTATGTTGTGAAGATGGAAGTCAACGTGGCTGAAACTCGCGTTATATAGCAGTTCTCGGGAACACACCAGGTGAACCAGCTGAGTGTATTGTGTTTCGGTCTGTACTAACTCCGTAACGCATTTGGTTGTGCTTCTGCAAACTGTTTCCTATTTGACTGTGTGACCTATTGTCTGCTTTTTACTGGCACATTTGTTTCGCGAAACAAGGTTATAAATTACGAGAAGTTTTATATAAAAAAAGACCACAGCGAATGTTGTGATTAAATTAATCCACATCAACTTTTCAAATTCTCGAGACTACACTTAGTTTCAACATTCGTTGAACAATGCGATTCATTGTTAATGCAGATCGAACTGCTAAACTGAAACTACGAGCAATTGAGTAACACAGTGTTATATTAAAATCTAAAAAACAACAACACAGAACCAATTAAAATTTTTTAATAATATGAACTTCCTTTTAAAAGGAAGTGAAAAAATGTAATCTTTTTCCGAATTTTTCTCGTTTTATTTATAACTCTTTGCGATAATTCTTTTATTTCTGAGCGGAGTAGTGTTTTTAATGTGAATGTTAAAATTGCAGAAATACGTTTATGTATGTGGTATACGATTACTTACGATTCACAATTTCATTTTACCTATATTAGTATAGAAATTTATATTTATATATTTCTTTTTTTTTAATTTTACAAGTTCCATAGGTTATCTTCTTAACTAGATCAATATCAAATAAAAATTGTGATCAGCGATGACTGAATATTTTTTTTAACACGTCGTGCGCGAAACCCTATTTTTCGTACTTGTTTTCTGTGTGTGAAACAGCTAATTTTTTCATAGTGTGCAAAACATCGCAAAGTGTTTGCGAAACATCTGTAACGATTCGCAATAGTCTTTTGTCTTGAAGTCTTTGTTTATTATTTACAAACTGTTACGACACGGACATCCATTTGCTTTTGTACAAGTAAGGTATTTCTAGGTATTTAATATTTAATTAATATTCCTTTGCGTTTCGCTGCGTTGCATTGCGCTTGCATTGCGTTTCGCTGTCGGCATGTTAAAAAATAGTATACGCAACTCGGGCGCGAGCTAATCCCTGCACTCGTCTCTTTGTCATCCTCGCTAAGCTCGGACGAGAAACTCGACTCGTGCGTGTATCACCCGTTTCGCGCCCTTGCTACGTTATCTACTATACTAATGTTAAAATTTACCGAATTTTCGTTTATTTGTTTGCACGAGCCGGATTGAATTTACAAAATCTTATATTAATATCTTAAGAAGATTGCTAAAGAAAGAAGAATTGAAATAAGCCACTTCGCAATTCTGAAATTACGGTGAAAGGGATTTGGCACGAACTGATTGAGCACTGATAATACTTTTAACTTGTTTCCTGCTTTACTCTGACCATTTTTGTGCAACACATATACTCCAATGCGTTACATTGTCACTACCATTACATTTACCGAATTACTTTCACCCTCAGGAGCTGACACTATTTGGGCACACACGACCATGAACAATAAGAGCCAATCGTTTGAAGAGAAGACTTCAACTGGAGTAACATTTAAAGAAGAGATTTAGCACAAACTGATCGTGGGCTGACAGTACATTGAACTTGTTTCCTACTTTTCTCTGACAATTTTGGTGCAACACACACACAATTGTCACTGCCATTACATTACCGAATACTGTCCCCCGCAGGAGCTGAAACCACTCAGGCATACGCGGCCATTAACAATAAAAGCCCATCGTTTGAAACGAATACTTTCCAACTGGAGTAACACCTAAAGAAGAGATTTGGCACAAACTGATCGTGGACTGACAGTACTTTTAACTTGTTTCCTACTTTTCTCTGACAATTTTGGGGGTACACACACTCACTCACACACACACACAGTTGTCACTGCCATTACATTTACCGAATTACTTTCACCCTCAGGAGCTGAAACCACTCGGGCACACACGGCCATGAACAATACGACCCTATCGTTTGAAACGAACACTTTCCAAGTGGAGTAACACCTAAAAGGACAATGCGGTAGGAGCAAGGGGGATTATGACTGCCATTATCGCGGAATTCATTTCGCGGCCTTACACGACGTCGGGCGCCATTCACTCGAATTCAAGACCGCGACCGCCCCTCCCCGAAATCAAGTCGCATTCAGCGGCCCCGCACGTACGCGGTCGTGCGGCACAAGTTTTTCTTTTTTTTTTCGGGAGCGGGGGGCGGGGCAGCGGGCGTTTTCCGGACCTCGCTGCCGTGGCGGAGCGCGGGGGAAGGGGGGGGAGGCTGCTCTTAATGGTAACAAGGTCGCGTTTACGACCTCGGCGCCTGGAGCGCAGGGCGAACGCCCTACGGTCTAACGACGTTCCTCTTCCTGTCTCTCTTGGTATTGGACGACCTGCGGTCAGACCGCGCACCTTCCGTCTCTGAGGACCCGGGTGCAGTTCCTGGCTCATTCAGGAGGAATTTGAGGCAGACAAATTATTCCCCCCGGTTGTTGCAGGATAGCGTCCTTTTTTTTGTTGAGATTCTTCTGTCTCTGCACCATTGATTCAAAATTATACACCATCTGTGAATATTGTCGTCACCCACCTTCAAAATGAACGAAAAGGCGTGGTATTGTTGACCATTATAAACTTTGTCTATATCTTGATGTAACACGCGTCTATATTCGGAAGTTTTCTGCGTACGACTAGCCTACTTCAGTACTGTAGACCTGGATGTGTCGGTGAATATTAGTATGTGAGCACATAGAGCCGTGTTGAAGGCAGGTGTATGTGGTTGGCCTGAGACATCCAGAAATGTAACTACTTTAAGCATCGTTGGCACCATTTCACGAGGCAGAGCAAGGTGCATAAGACGATTGTCGACCAAGTATCTCTCTCTTAGATATCTTTTTGTACCTAATTTTAGATTGACAGCCACACAAGTTTATTATTGTATATTCTTTGTATTGACGCCTTTCACGTCCGATTACGTGTAAACTTCTAATTTTTGAGAAACCTAAATGTGATATTACAATTACACTTTACGGGTATATATATATATATATATATATATATATATATATATATATATATATATACATTATTATATTATATTAAATAATATAATAATCTTATTAAATTATAATAATAATAATAATAATAATAATAATAATAATAATAATAATAATAATAATAATAATAAATTAATTTCTTCTTCTTCTTCTTCTTCTTCTTATCTCACAAAACTTTATTTACTACTTTGTGTGGTTATAATGCAGTGTATAGTATTTTAACATTAAAAATGTATATATGTGCATGCTTTCGTGTGTGATATCAACACATTTTGAACGATCTAAGTTGTCTCTCAAATTTGAGCCGAACAATTTTGAAATGGTGTGAAAAAACTTAGGGGATTGGTAATTCCCAATGTTTTTCCAAATTAGGTTTCCGCCACAAAATGTTACTAGCAATGCACACGCAACGGATCTATGAGGTATTTCTGGAGGGCGGGGCCGGGCAGGCCTGGCCAAGGGCAGATGAAGTGGGCCCAATGGGGCAAGCGGATGTGGGGCGTGAGATAAGGGAAGTGAAAGAGGGGTAGGAAAGGATGGGCGTGGTGTAGCGTGCGAGGTGAGGCGCTCCAAGCGGACGCGGCTTATGGAGCGGCTTAATAGATGATTGCGTGAAAAAATACCCAGGAACTACTGGGAATCAGCTGGCTATAAAATATAATTTGAAGTAAATGCGAACAGATGCTTCATGACAATGAATTTGTAGTCTTACGTGTCTCCTCTGCTTGGGCTACGCTTGCTTAACAAACGGGATTCGCGGCATCATGGCCTAAAAATGTCCGGGTTTCGCCAGGGCCTTCGCCTTTCCCCTTCCCACTCTGGCCAACGTACCGCTAAACTGATATCGCAACATCACGTCTGTAGCGATTGAAATAGCAGTCGGTTTTATTTCCCAATATCAAGCTCAAAGAGCGTTTGTATTGAAAAACCTGCAGAGGAAACTAGTAGGAAAAGGAGATTTTTTAATTGAAACTGCTCCTGTGTGCATTATTAGTAAATTTGCAGTACAAAAACATAGCGCAAGTATCATTTACATGAAAGTTAGCGACACGCTGAACAGGCGGAGACGGCACCCGCGCTGTCAACATAGTCACCTCAGATCCGCTCTGAAGTATTACGCGTGTCATCGCTGATGTTCCCGCGGATGCTGTGGGCAGTGGCTCCAGTCCTCTGTTTGGGCATTCTTCATAAGTTCGCAAGCCTGATTATTTCTGGGTGAAAGACTTTGTCCGGTACGTCATTATTAAGAAATGATTCAATGAGGCATAAGTTGTGCAATGAAAAGCAAAGGGAAACGATAGAATTCTGAGGAAACGTACCGGGAGAGGTGACTCAGTGCATAAATTGATGTCACTGCAGTGCCTCTGACGGGGAGGTGCTGCGGTTCGAGACCCGGCGGTGGCAGGACATTCGACCTTCGACCATATTCGACCATATCGACCCTAGGTAGATAGCGAGGTCGAGTTCTGTCGCTGTCTCTTCGAGAATTCTAGCGGCCGGCTGCTCTGATCGGTATTTATCCGTGGTTCCTCCGATAAATACCTGACAAACGCCGGAGCAGTACCCTAACAAACGGGTCGCGGACCGCGCGCGATCTCGCCATTCCGAAATGTGGGAGATTTCTGGTTGGGGAAACCCCCCGCTAGTCGACAGTAGGTCGGCACGTTATATCGCCATTCAGCAGGGCACGGTCAGCGCCACATCCGGTCAAATAGCACGCACTACACTTACGGGACTAGTGACCTTAGCCGTTGATGGACCCAGAATCACTATTAATCAATCATTCAATCGGAGCATACCTGCCGAGAACCTGCTTTGTCCTGCACCATTCTATATGGATAGCCGCTACCGGCAGGCCTTCGGCGGTTTTAGGGATTGTGTCTTTCAGATGGAATACGTTTTTCTCCTCAGGGCTGCGAGTAGCTGAGCGACAACGCGCTGGGCGGGGCTCCGGGGGTTCCCCTAATGGTAACAAGGTCGCGTTTACGAGCGCAGGGAGCTGAGGGAACTGCCTGTCGCCGTGGCCGCCACCGCTCGGGCCGAAACAGCGCGAGACTCCAACGGCCTAACGACGCCCTTCTTGCTATCTCTTTTACCGCATGCGACTTCGTACCAGTTGAAACTGTTTGCGCTCAGCCAGACGGTCTTGTAGGACACACGCATACGAACTGTTAGGAGAAAGTGCAGTATAGTGTTTCGCGGAACATTAATTAGATTAACGTTGTAGCACATTCGATATGGAGCAAATATGGATAACGTTGCGCGAGGTCATATAGTATGGTTATGATTTTTCCAGTTCCAAATTCTGACCCTTATTCCGGGTGGGTCTTTTCCTTCTTTTTCTACATATGGCAATTACTAGTAAATATTTCAAATGCAATTTCTTTACGTAAGATGCATATTAAGGACTAAAGTTGACTTGTTCCTGATATATTTTTTCTGTTTGTTCGTATGGAAGATTTGTCCAGACACTTCGGCGTCATTGTCATACCGTTGCATTGTTACGATCTCTATCAGTCCAATTCCCAAAATATTATTTTATCTACAAGTGTATATGTAGAAAATGGAAGTTTATTATTAAAGTTGAGAGGAATTTCTGTTTGTTGAATAGTGATTATAATAGCGATAAAGAGTTGCCTTAAAGAATAATGCAAGAGAACATACTAATATCAGAATGAGGGAAGAATAAAGTATGTAAACAAAAATGAGAATATTATTTTGAGCCCTTATAATCTACAATAGGTAGTGGAATGTTCTAAACATCACCAAAATGTCAAGAAATCAAAACTAAATATCTATAACAAGTATCTTTTTACCAACGAGTATATAATTTGCATTTATTTTCACGCAACTTTCAAAAAAATACTTGTCGAGATTTTATATTTCTGAGTTAAAAGTAGACACATTTCATTTAAATAGAAAGTTTTAATATTTTAAAATATTGCTTCTATTATATTCTAAGATACACTTCAATTTCATTCCCTGGCTATTAAAAAGGTACTTCAAAAGTTCATTACAAATTGTTTCCGATCCAACGTCATTTTACCCTTTCGTTTGGGCGTGAAGCTCCGTGTCAGAGAAGTACATTATAAATGAGTGCCAAAGCAGAAATCAACCTGACCCGCTCTCTAACTCTGACCTGGAAATGCGCTTTCAATAGCAACAGCTCGGCGTCGGTGCAAACCACAGCGCTCGCAATGTCAAATGTCAGTGCATTGATCAAGCAGCTACGTCATGGGAGGCAGCGGCGGCGGCGGCTCGCCGGCCTGACAGCGACATCCGAGGGCGACGCGAGCAGCGCCGGGCAATCTGGGCGCGGGCGCGGATTTTCCCCGAAACCTAACCGCACAACAAAGTGCGTGCGAGGCTGCGGCGGGCGGGCGCTAATGAGGCCGTAGCAGCCGCTCCTTCAGCGGCGGACGCCGATTGGAATTCGGCCGCCGCCGCCCCAGTTCGCGTTTCCGCTACCGCCCCGACATCCAACCGCTGCTGACAACGAGCACACGTTGCTGTTGCCGCCGCGCCCCCCTTGCCGTTTCCACCCCGTTAACCGCTACCTTTCCACCACCGTCACAGCTTTCACGTCGGTCCGCGCCACCTCTACCCCTGCCGCTACCCCTGCTTTTGTCACTTCTTGCACCCCGTGCTACCCCCCAACTCTATGTCAGCGCAGCCTCCGCACCCGGTCAGGTATGTCTTGATCAGACATCCTCTGAACCTACCTCTGCTCATACTCATTGTCCCATTCTCGGGAATCCCAGTACCCGTCACCTCGCTCCTATCCCCTTCCCCTTCCCCTTCCCCATCCTCATCCTCATCCTCATCCCCTTCTCCTTCCCCTTCCCCATCCTCATCCTCATCCCCTTCCCCTTCCCCTTCCTCTTCCCTTCCTATTCTCCTTCCCCTTCCCCATCTCCATCTCCATCCCCATCTCCATCTCCATCTCCATCCCCATCCCCATCTCCATCCCCATCCCCATCGCCGTCCCCGTCGCCGTCCCCGTCGCCGTCCCCGTCGCCGTCCCCGTCGCCGTCCCCGTCCCCATCGCCGTCCCCATCCCCGTCCCCATCCCCATCCCCGTCCCCATCCCCGTCCCCATCCACGTCCCCATCCCCGTCCCCATCCCCGTCCCCATCCCCGTCCCCGTCCCCGTCCCCGTCCCCATCCCCGTCCCCATCCCCGTCCCCATCCCCGTCCCCATCCCCGTCCCCATCCCCGTCCCCATGCCCGTCCCCATCCCCGTCCCCATCCCCGTCCCCATCCCCGTCCCCATCCCCGTCCCCATCCCCGTCCCCATCCCCGTCCCCGTCCCCGCGGACGCATCACCCCACCCTGGCGATCTGATGTCCGGCCCTCATCCCATCACCTAGTCCCCGCCTCCATCTCCGATTCGTCTCCGTCGCACCATTCGCGTATCCCTGCCTACAACACTCCGCCCTTATCACCCCGCTCTTGACATTTCCCTTGCCACGACTCGCGGCCCGTTTCCATCGCCTCATTCCCGCCCCCCGTGGCCCCGTCCGCACCCGTATCCGCCGCCCCGCCCCCTTCCCTCTCACGTCGTGCGTTTGTGCCTTTGTGACGCATGACGCCCCGTCGCACCGCCTGTGGGCTCGCGGTAAGCCGGCACCGCTCGCTGGCGCTTCATCGGCCGCGTCCGGTCGGCGCGCGTCACGCCACTTGACGCCACGACGCGCCGCCTCTGCCTGCCCGTGCCACCTCAGTCCCGGACTTCGGTGTTGGGTTTTCAAAAACATCAATATTTTTATACACCCATCGCTGTATTTAATTCATTCGCTCACATCGATGTATTCAATTTATTGAAACCGATGTTTTTAAACGACGAAGTTTTTTGCTCCCGTGTAACCCAATCAGATAATTAATGTTTGGTTAATTGTTCTGATAATTTTGTGACTTTGTTTTGTCAGGTAAATTGCAGGTAATAATAAATAAATACGACCACGAGGAAATGACGACGTCGGTACACTGATGTAGTGTAAGCAGGACATATCTTTTGTTAGCGATGACTTTTTTGTGATGTTGGAAACGACGCTGTATTTTTCATCAACAGTTAAGATATATGTATCGATGAAACACGTGTGAAACGTGTGTATTTAATTAAGCCTAAACATAAGGAAAAGGCGGTTCAGGTCATCAACTGATGTCACTACAGTGCCTCTGACCGGCAGGTCCTACGTCCTACAATGGCAGGATTTTCACCGTTAGCTATATAGCTAGATCGAAGTCCGGGGTAGTATCCTAACAAACAGACTGCGGAACGCGCGCACCCTTACACTAACATACACTTCACAACTGCAGAATCCGGGGTTCGGGACCTTAGAGCTTGTCGGAGGTCCTTCTGGTTGGTACGAGAAACCAGGTTGGGGAAAACCGCGCTAGCCAACCAAAGGTCGGCGCCGGATCTCTGTTTCTAGGGATGGATGATAAGAGCCACCTCCCAAAAAAGAAAACACTCGCTATGCTTACGGGACTAATGCCCTTAGCAGTTGACGCGCCCTGAATCACTAATCAATGAATCAATCAATTAAACCTAGATATAGCGGCCCTATTTCACTTACGTTACCGGGAGCGTGGTAAATTTAGTTCAACACCCGGGTTTTTAACATTTTCGGTTCGTAAATGAAACAAATAATATTAAAATTGATTTTAATGTGTTGTAAATCTATCTATCTATTTGAATCATTATCGGTTATCCAGGTACATTCAAACATCACGGATTCCACGCGTTTTCCATTTATACGTTTGCTTTAGCTGTTTGTGAAAAAATACTCGCGAGCGGAACACGGAGTTCTCTTGGACTAGTCCAGGGTTGTCCAATTCTCAGCCCGCGAAAGGTTATTAGACAGGGTTGTCCAAAAGGTTATTAGACAAAGGTGAAACTCCCTTGCATCCATGACGAGCGTCAACATTGCGCACTTAGCGCTCGCGTCTTGTAGGGGGTCAACATCATCTGAATGTAAAATTATGTAAAGTTTTGATTTCAGATTTTTTTTCTGGTAAATTCAGAAATCCATTGTCGTGCCAATGTGTTTTTGTACGTTATCGTAAAGCCTAATATCACGCATGGTTTCTACTCATCCCTCCCCGTTTCAGAGCAGCCGGGCAAAGTGCCGAGTACAACAATACGGAAGTCAGGTGTGGATCGCCCGAGTACTGTAAATATGGCCCGAAAATATATTAAATGGTTTAGTTGTGGTCCTTGAGCCCCTGCGAGTTGGACACCCTTGCACTAGTCCATTTGCACTCACGCCGTCGGCTGCACCACACAACCGCTGGGCACCTGGTACCTGTGGCGTCAACGAGTCACACGGTCAGGTTCCATCGCATTCTCGCAATTACTCTCCATCACATCGTTGCTAGTTTAACCTCTCGCATGCTGGATGGAATTTTAGTAGTCTTCCTCTCTTAAAGTTAAAATGTAAAAACGATTTTGGATAACATTAGTCAGAGTAAATATTAGCGTTTCTGAACTCTTGAAAATTAATATATAACATTCCGTTTTTGTGTATTGTATTATGAAAAAAATCTGAATCAAATTCACGCAGTCCATTTTTGCATTTATTCATATTTTTCTTCTTCTTCTTCTTCTTCTTCTTCTTCTTCTTCTTCTTCTTCTTCTTAGGGCCACATCCTAGGGCCACATTTCTTAATTACACGATTTCAACTGTTCGGGCGCCAGCTGTGACGTACCTGGTAATGCCTCACCTGAAACGTACCTATCAGTGCAATACACTGTTCGGGCGCCAGCTGTGACATACCTGCGTTTGGCGGTACTTTCACTGCAAAGAAATTACTAAAGGTGGGTATCTTTTTCGTGAATGGGTCCCTATGAGGAGTCGATATGGCATTGGGAAATTTAATTATCATATGTTGTACAATCACAAACAGGATTTATTCACAAACTAATTTTGTCATATACATGATTCAATACACCGATACACTTTGCCTTGGTACCAAGATCAGATTTATCATGAGTTTTATCATACCTTGGGGCCCCAACAAATACCTCCGTTGTTTGGATTACGGCTCGAATCGGCAGGGGTCGCCGACCTCCGCTGCAGCTTGGCGCAGTCGGCGGCTGGTGGTGTAGTGGTCGCCTCGGCTGGCGGCCTCTCGGATCCCTCGGTCTCGGCTCCTGGTACTTCGGCGTCGCACTTCCCTCTAATTATCCTTCACCGTTTTGATGTAACTACATAACACGTGGCCACTGCACGTGCCAGCGTCAGCTTCGCGACACACAGTTCTGGTATTATTCTCACCGCGTCAAATGGCATAAGCGTGATTTACTGTTCTCCCCGCACTGATCTCTTCTGTATATCACCTATCCGGTCTCTACATAGTATATCTATAACTCTTGCGTTGGCTAGTATCTTATAACACCCGCCGCGTGCTTTCTTTGTCCGTGCGAGGCGACGAGCCTCTCACAGCACGTCCGCAGTCATCGACAACTTCTCTCCAACTGTCGTAACGGCTGAATTCTCTGCCGCTCCATGCTCGGTTTTCAACCGCCGATCAACGTTCCCACGAAACACTCGCAGCGGCGACGGCGGCGGCGGCAGCGACCGTTGGCCCCTCCCCACCGCTGTTCGTCGCGCCTGTCGTGCGTACTACGCAGTCCAAAATGAACTCTAATTTCTTATGCTAATGTTTCTAATTAGCATAATGAAACATTCTGTGTTTCAATATATAAATTGCATTTTCGTATTCTTGTTTCATGAAAAAAATCTCCTGGAACATCGTTCTGTAATTGAAATTTGAAATGATCGAATGACTGACGGATGGATCAACATTTAAGCCATCAAAGAATCGAACACTCATCATCCTAATGTTGCAGATGCCATAAATGGAGCTAATCCGTCACATTCTCAGTTCTATATTTACTTCACATACATTTGGGGGCTACATAGCACAACATTTTATCACACTCCTGTCGGTAGCTTCGAAACATCAATTGCTTCAATGTGACGGTAATCGAGTTTCATTGCATGTACGGTAGACCCACGAAAGCTCGCGAGATTTACTTCACGTTCGAGGTCAAGATTGATAATTCATTTGTTTGAACTTGATCTCTCTAGATATCCTAAATTTAGTTCATCTTTCTCTTATCATAATTTTTCCATGGAGTAAATACTTTTGTTTCACTTTTTCTCCTTAAATTTTGCACGTGTTGCTTAATTTACAGTAATAAATTCTGCTTTACAGATGGGTATGGTATTTATGTCTGATGATTGTCCTCTATCTATATTTACGGCACATAGCAAGGAATTTCCATTACAGTGTCAACAGAAAACCAGCGTCTCTCTCCATTCATATTACTCTTCCATTTTCAGAAACCTGAGCCATCCTTCCCCCATGACCTTCACCTCAGCCCTCAGCAATCTCTTTATTCATTAGCTTGGTCTTACTTTTCGCCTCGCTCAGACAAGTATATTGCGCTTCCAAGCTCCCCGTTCCTTGTCAATAGGACTCTTTGTAGGGGGTCACGTTTGCATGAAGCCTCCCCCCCCTTCGCATGGACCCTGCGACCGCAGACGCCCTCGCCCTCGCCCTGCGCGTTTCATTATGCCTCGCGCTCCGCGTTGTGGCTTTGTCCTCAGAACGGTGACGCGCCTTGTTTAGGGCGCAGATTCTGCGCTCCTTCCGCGCGCTGCCATGTCGCCCTGGGCATTTCGATGCCCGCTCGCCCACCCGCGCTCTCAACTGCCCGCAATCTCGCCCGCCCACGCTCTCTCTCGCCCACCCGCGCTCTTGCCCGCCCGCGCTCTCGCCTGCACGCAATCTCGCCCGCCCACGCTCTCGCTCGCCCGCGCTCTCGCTCGCCCACGCTCTCTCACGCCCACGCTCTCTCATGCTCATGCTCACGCTCTTGCACGCCCACGCTCTTGCACGCCTACGCTCTTGCACGCCCGCGCTCTTGCACGCCCGCGGTCTCGCACGCCCGCGGTCTCGCCCGCCCGCCCGCCCGCCCGACTGTCCGACCACTCGCGCGCCCACCCTCTCACCCCTCCCGTACTATCACCTATCCGCCCGTGCTGTCACCGCCCGCCTTCCCGTCCACCGGCCCGCCCGCCCGTGCTCTTGCCCGCCCGCCGCCTCGCCCTCTTGCCCGCCTGCTCTCTCGCTCGGCCGCCCTCTCACTCGCCCGCGCTCTCGCCCACCCCGCTACGCGCGCCCACGCCCTTTTTCACATCTCCCCTCCCCGCTTGTTCGCTTCACCAGCCGTCTCGTACGCGGCCTTGTCCATCCACTGACACCCCCCCTCGCAGATCCACCTTGGCCATTTCGTTCACCTTGCCCCACCCAACTCTCCTCCGTACGTCTCCGCCGTCCCGTCCGACTCTCCCACCCATCTCAGTCTAGCCCAGTCCATTCCAGCCCAACTCCGCCTGCCCAAACATACCTCGCCTCGTCTCACTCCCTCCTGCCTTTTCTCGCCTTCCTCACTTTACCTGTCCCCCCCCCCCCAGCCACGGTCTTCCACATCCACCTGCTCCAGATAAGTCTATCCTCTCTCCCTTGCCACTCGCGCCCGCTGCCCGGTCTGGGTACGACACCCCGTCCCTTTCGCAATCTCCCTTCCCAATCTACCCGTTTGCTCCTCCCCCTTACCCACCTCCTTCCTGTCTCGTCAGTGCCCCAACCTCCCTCTGACCAGCTCTTCTCCTCCCTCCAACTGCCCTCCCCCTTCTCCGCACCCCCAACCACCCTCGCGTGCTCCCTCCGGGGACAACGCCCCCCCGCCGCCTCCAAGGATCTGTTGCCACGCAGGTGATGCAATGCCCCGCCTTGTTAATTAGTGGGTCGTATCAACATAAACCACTATGCCATGCGGCGCACGCACGGCGGCGCCGGTGTACAGAGGTCGGAGATGTGTTATCCTGCAGCTTCATAGTTTATGTTGGATGATAGTACGACGCTGTAAGCGAGTTATCGCCCAGGTGCAAATGCTTCATTGTCCACCTTTTGATTCCCGTCTAATATTACACTGAAGATTACACCAGAATTGTGTTCAAAGTTGTAATATGGTTCAGAACACCATCAAATAATAATTCCAAAGATCAATATATCTTTTCTTTGAATTCTTAGAAAAAAGGGTGTTGACGCAAAGCTACGAATGTTTTCTTCTAAATCATTTTTCTGATTTACTCGTTTCGTGTGTTTTGTCTTTAGCATAACATTAAAAATGATATATACTATTGTCTGTTACTGGATGCTTGTAGCCTGGAATTTGTATTTTTCATCCCCGTTCCTTTATTGGAAATTTCCAAATTTTTGGAAGAGTCTTTCCCAATAAAACATTTGGGTTTATAATAACTTCGTGTAATTTTATATCTAAAATTAGGCAAACTATATATATTGAACGAACATATTCAACAATTAGTGTTGTGAACAAAATTTTCAGTTTACATTCCATAAAATGTAGATATTTTAATTGAAGCATTTTAAATTGTTTTATCTCAGTAACAACGATGATAATTAGTAGGATTTTGAAGTACTTGTAATGATCAAATTTAACAAAACATTCCGCTGAATGGCTTTCCTGTTTGTATTGAGAAAAATTTTTTGGTGAGAGTGCTGTAGAAACATTGTTTTTATAAATTCCCTTTATTGTAATATTGAAGCAAAAAAAATGTGTGTAAACTTGAAAATATTTGTAAAATTTCAAAACACGTTGAAAATAAAATGTTCTAACTGAGCAAAGCATTATTAAACTATTGTCAATGCAAACAGTAGAAACGTCAATGAGATAACCGTTTTATATGCAGTGATTATTGGAACAAGCGCCACTGCAGCGGAAATTGTATGTGTCGTCGGAAATAACGGACTGCCTGAGGGGGGGCAAGGGACGACTGGATGAGCGGGCGAGTGAGCAGTCTGGGAGCCTCACGCTCCGGGCGCCTGCTGCCGCCTCCGTCGCCCCTCTCTCTCCCCGCTAGCCTCGCCACCACCAGCGTAAACCGTGACGAGTGAGTTTTATGCGCCACCTAATAAACCCTGCCCGAGGATTACTCTCCGGGACAAGGGATGGCTCTACAAGCTCACGGAGATAGGGCGGAGGAGCAGGTCGGGGGGGGGCGCAGGGGGGCGGGGCCGACGAAAAGGGGGAGAGGAAGCGAGTGCGGAAAGCGACACAGCGCTAGGAGGGAGCAGGACGACGAGACGCGACGGAGGTAAGCGGGAACAAACACTACGGAGGTGTAGAAGGATTACTCAGGACCGGCGACGGCTACGGAGGCGAAGGTCCGCGGAAATACAATAGCGACAGGGAGACGGTCGCACCGTGGGCAGTAGGGGATCGCCTTGGCGCAAACGGCATGGAGGTCGCGCAGTGAACAGTGCAGATCTGCCCGCCGCTCTCTATCTACTTAGGGTCGGAGAGCTCTCGAACTGGCGCGTTAACGGTTCTGAAAGCGAATTACCGCCCGTGAGGGTTGTGCGCCCCCTATCTCTCTCTCACCCCTCACCCCTCTTACCCCCCTCCTCTTGGGAAACGCCAACTCGGAAATGTCAGAGGGAGCGACCTTAAAGCGAACGTACTATCGAGATTTTTATCAATAATTACGGCGTACCGACGCGCGGGCGCAAAAACAAAAAAAAAAAAAGATCCCGCGGAAAAAGTCTGAAAAATAACGCGGCGCGGAACGTTCACCTGCCCGGGGAGGTTTTCAGCTTGATTTGTATGCGCGCTTCATCGCGGGATGGAGCCGGCTGGAGAGGAAAGCCCTTACTGGAAGCGGCCGTTGCTGCCGCCCGTATCATCACGAGAGGCCACGTTACGAGGGCCCCCTGCGAGGAGGAATACGAGGAAAGGGCTGGCGCCGGGTCGCGACCGAAAATGCTCGCGCTGCGGGAAGTAAATGCGGTTTATTGAGGCAGTCGAGCACCCCCCTCCCTCTCGCACAACTTCATCGCAGATCCAACCCGCTGGATCCGTACTATTTCTTCGGGCTTGCCGTCCCCCTTTCCGGTTCTGTCTGGTCTTACCTCTCACCTTAGCCAAACCCCTTCTCACCCCTGTCTTCGTCTTTCCTCTCTTTTTCCATTCAGCTATTTCTGTCCATCTATTCTCCCACTCGTTATCTTCCCCTGTTCATCCATTCCCCGCCCTTTGTTGGCCTTCACAGTCCAACCCTTCCTTCCCGTATCCTTGTCTGGTTCTTTCCTCTTCAGCCCTTCCCTCCCCGATCCGCGTCACCAACCTTCCTTGCTTCGTCCCGCTGTGCCTGCTCCGCACCATCTCGGTCTTCTCGCCCCTCTTCGTCGCATCCTACTTCACTTCGCTTTACTCCACCTTGCCTCTGCATATTGTCCCCTTCTCAGTGAGCTCTAGCTCGTTCTGCTCATGGTGCTAGTTCCACCCTGCCTACCTCCACCCTGTTCCAACTTGTTCGGGCTGGTCTCGCCAACCCCTCTCAACGCTCCACCCCCTTGAGCGCCTCCTCCTTCCTTCCTGTTCTGCCCCGCCCTTGCCCCCCATCGCCGCCTGTGCCAGGCAGCCCCGCCCCAGCCCCCTCGTCGTAACTCTGGTCTTCGTTTCTCAGAAACTGGTTACGCTCAAGAACTCAGCATTCTTGGCGAATGTAGATTGGAATCCGATTTTTTTCCTTCTCCGTCGTTCCTTCTAGCACCCTCGTCGGGCTGGTGCGCTCGGCGTGAGATCTCAGTCTTCTTTCGCCCCCTTTTATTAATTCTCCTCAGAATTCTAACGGTCAGGGATCCGCCTCCCAAGTGCGAATTTAATTTAACCTCATCACCGCGTGGCCCTGCTCTTTGTGTGGCTTCCTAACGAAGAGTTTCACCTTCAAACTTTTGCACGAGAAGGTGGAATCAGGCCACAGCGGCAGGAGCAGATTCCCCGATCCCTGTCTGCCGTACAACGTTTCGCTCTCGGTCGCGCATCTCTCCGTCCATCCACGACCAGTTCCTCACGCCACGCCCGGTCTCGCCACTGCCTCGCCGAATGCTCTCTGCCACGCTCCGACCCTCCTCCTCCTCACCACGCCCCGCCACGTCACTCTCGTTCACGCTCCTCTACGCCCATGCCCTACTACTACCTACCTACCTACCTACATACCTACCTACCTACCTACCTACCTGCCGCATTTCACAACTTGCTCCTAGGCTTTGATTTAAACTGTGGCACTTGAAGGTCACGAGAAGGAGGATATTGTCATCAGATCAGGAGCGCCAATACCAAAAATGTGTGTCGTAACGAAGCTTCCAATTTGATGATAGTGTCCCCGCTCTCCGATCAGCGAGTGACCTTGATGTGTCAATTTGTTTAAATTGGAGTGTACCTTTCTTTACCTGTCCCTCCCTGTCACTTCTTGCTCCTGTTTGCCACTCTCTGCCCCTACTTGTCAATCCGTGACATTACATACCCCTCTACGCCCCTGGCTGTCACTCCCTGCCACACACGCCAACCGCAGTCCCAGCCGCACCTCCACCACCGCTCCCTACGACACTTTCAACTTCACCAATCTCACCACCCAGCCCCATGCCATCTACGCTCCAAGTCCACTCTCCACCAACAGCCACTCACCTCTTCCAGTCCCCGCCTTTCCACGCCCAGCCCCACACTGCCGCGGTCCGGGATTGGCCAGGGCCCGCGCTACGCGCTTCGCGTCTGTTGACACGCCGCGTTTAATTTGTGGATTAGCGGGAGCGTACACAAAACGCCATACACCGTCGGATTTAGATGCAAATCTCTGCGTACCTCGGGGACCTTCGATACTAGTAGGCTGGATGTTTAATTTAAGCTTTGCTAATTGAGAGGCTGGCCCTGCCTTGAGGCGCTGCGAGGGCGAGGGGCGAGGGTTCCGGCGAGACGCCTGGGCGAGACCTCACCGCCGCCCAAGGAGGGAGGCAGAGGGGCGGGGGGGGCGTGAAACAATGCGGGTTAAGCCGGCAGGTTCTCTTGCCTCCATCTCGCTGTTGTATTGCTTAAATGATTTTATGTAAATTAGTTGCTTCTTTATTCCTCTGCAGACTCACTCCGCTGCGTTATATTAACCGTTTTCTTTGCACGAACTGTACTTTTTGATCATTCCCTTTTTTGCTCATTCTTTTGTCATTTTTATGCCTCGATATTTTTTATTAAATATTTTCTGTTTTATTATTATTATTATTATTATTATTATTATTATTATTATTATTATTATTACATCAATATCAATTTCAATAAAAATGGCATATTGCATGAGGCTTTTTTTCTTTTCTTTCTTTTCTTTCGTTTTTAAGGCGGACAGTGTAGTGTCATGGAAATATGCCTCTATGTTCTGGGTACCACCTCTTGAATGTTGCAAGTGTATTATTTTGCGCCAGGATCTTGCCTGGACGTTTTGTGCATTTTGTAATTGAAAGAATAGAACTGCAATTTGATATAGTGAGTGCTTTTAAAGTTATTATGGGTTGTTCAGAGTTGATGGAACTTTTATTGTTATTGACTCTTACTTACCTTTCTAGTAAGCAGCATCAGTAACGCTAAGAATAAGTTCTTATTTATTCGATGCATAGAGTTTCAAACTCACCTGGTTTTCACATATTGATTGAAGATGTAAACACTACGAAATCTTTTACTTTACGTACTTTTTGCAGCACTTCTTGTGCACGTCGCATAAGGAGACTCGCCCTGCGCCATATTTTAATTAAATCAGAATTTCTGTCAACTTCAGTTACTAAAATATTTTACAGCTTCTGGAAACGGAATTACAAAATTTAAGTGCGTTTTGCTGACTAAAGACAATATCAAAAATATTCATCCGCTTTTGTTTCCATGATCCTCACAACAACCAGTTATAAATCCAGTTTAACACATTTAAGTTATAAATACACCAATACTACATCCATGCCTCCATTTTAATTAGTTATTTTAAATGTGCTAAGAACGTAGCACTTACTATATCGATATTCAAGTTTTACAAAAAACCTTCCATCTTTCCTTTCTGGAATATCACCAGGAAGTGATTGATTAAAACTTTTGTTTAAATTGCTTCATTAATTGTAATTAGTGACGTCAGGAACTATGCTAATATTATTTTTTCTTTTGTTGAATAAGCTTTCAAATATATGATGAACACAATATTTCTTGTCGGCTAATGTCTTTGAATAGCTAAGATATTGCAGGTAATTTCCGATAAATAAAACGTGAATTAATATTGTGCTTTGTTTCTAATACTTAGTTATTATTTCTTCAAATATAAACATTTTCGTTCACATATGCAGGTATTTTGGGAGCTACGAAAATGGTATGAGTTATTTAATGAGTTCTGTTTTATAGGATAAAAAATAATTCTGAACGAATTTGGTGAATATTGTGTTCTCGATGTAAGTGGTAGATATATCAAAGGAAAACTGTGCTGCAAACTACACTTAGTGCCAAGAATTTAAATCGGAGAACATCTTTAGAAGTGTTTCACATTAGTAGAAGAATAAAAACAGAAGGTGTCGCCAGTCAAGTCCTGTTGTGTTCCGTCTGTTCTGCTTCAACATTTTGAAATAAACCTTCCGAAAACGACAAAGAGGGCCTGATTATATACGGAAGTATTGTAATGCGACCTCGGAATTTTTAAACAAACTTGTTTTCCGTATTTCGCCCGGCCCACCTGGCGTTCATACCGGCCGCATGAATCCGCCCGAGAGGACAGCTCTTTGTGTAAATCGGACGCGTCCCGCAGGCGGCCGCCCGCCCTCCCGGGCCACCTGCTTCCAGCGACCCGGGCTAATTCATTTCGAAACTTATTCCCGCGTGAGGGCGCCCTCTCTCATAAATCCTCTGCTGCACCACTGGCGGCGGCGGCGCCGGTGGCGGCGGCGCCAGCGACGGTGGCGCGGCCGGTGTCCTTTACGCGGACCAACGCCCAGCGCCGCTCGCACCTCATTCGTTTGACCCCGTGGCTGCGTCCGTCCCCCTCCCCCGCAGCGGGCGCGGGGCGGAGTGGCGTTGGCGTGGAGGAAGGGACGGCGAGTCGCGGGCTGGGGCGAAGTCGGGCACGGATGGGGTGCAGCCGGCTGGGATGGTGCGGGGGGTGGAGAGCGGCGAGGCGGGGAGCGGCTGAACGGCGGGCGGGATAGGGTGCGTCGGGAGAAGCGGATTGTTTGGGGACGGGGAAGGCGGGGCTGGAAGCGACGGGGAGACGCGGTAGGGATGGGGCCTGGGAGCGGCGAAGCAATGAGCGGTAGGGGGCGATGAGGGGTTGGACGGGGAGCGAAGGGGTGAGAATGGGAGGGGGCGGCGGGGCGGAGAGGGGAAGGGGCGGGGAGCGGAGGAGCGGGGTGCGGCGGGGCGGGAAGGTGAGGGGGAGAGGAGCGGAGGGGCGGGGAGTGGGGGAGTCGGGGAGCGGAGGGGGTGAGGAGCAGAAGGGCGGGGAGCGGCGGGGGCGGGGAGCGGCGGGCCGGCAAGTGGAGGGGGCGGGAAGCGGCGCGGGCGGAGAGCGGCGGGACGGAGAGCGACGGGGCGGAGAGCTGCGGTGGCGCGGGGCGATGCAGGGTGGCGGCGGTCGGCGCGGGGTGGCGCGGGGTTGTATGCGAGATAGGAAGGGACGGCGAGGGGTAGTGCAGAGCTTAGTTTCCCTCCCGTCCTCCTGGCCTGCCGCCCTCCGTCCTCCTGCTTTAGTGCCCTTTTGCCCTCTGTGCCACCACCGCCGCCGCCCGCTCCGGGAGGTCGCTTTACTTCGCCTGCTGACTTCGCTGGGCCCAAATGGGCCTTGTAACTCCATATCGCCATTCACTCTGCTTTTAAAAAGCCGCTTTCCACTTTACCTCTTTCTTTCGCGTCTCTGCCTAGTTCTTTATTTAAATGTACTCTTTGGTCACCTCTTACTTTTGGAACTCTTTGTCGCAAATAAGAATCTTCGCTTAGCAATAACATATCCACTTCCGAGTTGCGTTTGCTATTAAAATTGTTAGCTATGCGTATATTAAGTAAAAAGTGCAGTGGGTCTGCATGTCCCAGGAAAGTAGATTTCATGCAAACTAACATACTCTTTCGATGAGACCCGAGATCCAATTTCGTCTTCGGTATGGATATATGTATGTTTGTTCTTGTCTTTCGCGTTTGTTGTGTAATTGTGGCCTTCGCGTCCTGCGAACCCCACATTTGACGAGGGTGCATAAGAGTTAGTGTGTAGAGTATGATTCGTGTTCACTCGAACTTAGGATATATAATTAAGGATAATGAATGTGGGCGGAAATCAATGTCGGGTGCCCTATTAAAATTAGTAACATAATCTGTGTTCTTCAGTTCAGATCATTATTAGTTTCCCAAGCATTTAACCTCTATATAAAGGTCCCGCTTCTCTGCAATTTTCTGAAATTAGTAATAACTATTGGTTTTTTGTCTACTTCTGGCTTTTTAAAAAAAATATTTTTACTGTAAACATTGTTTTTCTCATAAATTGCAATCGCGTCACTGCGTTTCATGTGCAATCGCGTCACGTGTTTCATGCGCGCCTGCTCGTACAACGGAATTAACCTGCTCAAGAGTTAAAAATATGCGCGATTATTCGCGTGGAGTACAAAATGCGGGACCGAGGTTGCTGGGTGGGAATTTTTCCGACCCAAGTGGGCTTCGGAAATGCGAAACGTTCGTAAAGCGGAACGTCCTTTGTGAGGCTCGTCATTGTATTTTATTTTTGCGGGTGAACTGCATTCTTTTCAAGATAAAAAAACAACAACATTGTTTGAAATATTACACATGTGGGTACAAGCTGTAACTAATGTCTTTGAAAGTACTTTGACGATTTCTAGGAACTATTTGTGATTCTAAGTTTTCAATAATTTTCGATTTACTTTTCTTGCCTTTTAAAATATATGGCCTTATCTTCAAAGAGTGTATTTATTTCTTGAAATTTTTCAATTTGACAAATTGGCTCAATCTACGTATTGGTTTGTTTGAAATTTAATGTCATTATTTGATTTAGTATTACGTATTTAGATTTTTTGACATTTTTATCTCGGAAGCTCCATTGCACCGTTCAGAGTCAAATGGCCACACGTTTTGTTTTTAAGTTCGCATCAACATTCAGGTCGTTAGCGACCACTATTGCATGAAACGTTATGGTAACTGTGAGGATGACATGATAGAATGATGATAGGGGGTGCAAGGACGAACACAAATACAACAGTGCCCGAGGCGGAACTCGAACCCGCGATTCTTCGGTCCGAGATCGCTACCGCACTACTGCCTTAACGATATCGACCATCTGGACGTCGGCCGTACTTTTGTACCACATAATTGTTATTTGATAGCAAATGTTATGATACTGGTACCTTCCTATGCAAATCGCTGTTCTCCTTTCTTCACTTTGCTATGTCATTTTGCTGTTTGCCGGATATTACCGTTCCTTGCATTTATATTCCATTTCATCACACTCAAATTAATTTCTTACGATAAATTTTTTTCATGGCAACAAGCTTTATTTCATTCACAGATTCTTGCATTGTTTCTATTCGTGTATCATTTTGCATTTCATCTTGTATTATTTCATTTGTTTATATTCCATTCTTTTCATTTTCTATTTCCATGTTTGAACAAACAATAATAAACTATTTAAAAGTAGCTGATGCCATTGTACTTTAAATTGTCACAGGAACAAATGCCACCTACTCACATTTGTGTATTTTTCGTTAAACAAATTTCGCTACCGATTTCGTTATGCGATTATTCGCCTCCGGTTGGAAGAGGGGTAAGGGCTTATTAAGGTGTGTGGCGCCCTTTCCTCGCCGCAGCAGTACCCTCGCCGCCCTTCGCCCCGCCCTTCCGCACGCTTGCGCCTCGTCGGGCTGGCCTTAGACCGGTGGCGGGGGCGAGGGCGCGTGGCGGAAGGGCGCCGCCGGGGCGATGGCCCGGGCGAGGGCGAGGGCGAAAGGGCGCAGGGCAGGCCGTTCAGACGCTTCTTCATCAGCCTGAGAGCCGCACGAAGGGTGGAGAGAGAGAGAGAGCAGAGGCTAGGCGGGCGAGGATTGGGCCGGGGTGGGTTGGGACGGCACGGGACAGCGTGGATAGGTGACGCAGGGTGTGGCGAGGGCGATGCAGACCAAAGTATCTGTGAGCTAGACGGGCCGGCGCAGGGGGTGTGAAGGGGCGGAGCTGGGCGAGGCGGAATGGACAAGGCATGACAGCTGGGTACTGGGAGGGGAGGGGAGGGAAACTAAATCGCACGACATGACGGGATAGGGGGTGTGAAGGACTGAACAAGGCAGCTGGGGGTCAGGGGGGAGCGGGATGTTGGGAGGTCAGGCGGGGTGGCGCGGATCATGGCGTGGAAAAGCGTGGTATGGCTGGGTGAGGCGGGGAGGAGCGGAACGGAGCGACGCGAGCCGTGAGTAGAGAGTGTTTGGGCGGGACGGCATGGCTCTAAGCAGGGGGGTGAGTCCGGTGTGTCGTCGAGAGGAGAGGACGGGCGGAGTGGAATGGCGACCCAGCGGAGCGGGCTGGAGCGAGGCGAAACGAGGGAAAACGAGGCTGAGCGGGGCCGGGCGCGGGGCACGGGCGGCTGACGGCCGGCGTCGGCGCTTGACCCGCATTAGGGCGGCGTTTGCGCCCACCTGGTGCCCGGCGCCCGGGGCGCGCGCCTGCCCGAGAGGCCGCGGGTCACGGCCTGCGAAGGCTTCTACCCCCGGAAGCAGCGCGCGAACGCGTGAAGGCGGCGCGGAACTCCGCCTCGCCTTTATCGCAGCTCAGGGATTTCCCTGTCAAATGACATCTGTTCCCGCAAGGAAGACAACTCAGCAACTCATTACCGCCCCAGTTCGCTTTAAAAACGATGCACATATGCTACGATCATTACATCTAAATTACCTCATATTCTGTCTGTTGCGGAAGATTATGGATATACTCTATTTTATCTTCTGAACCTTATTTTCATATATTAGTAACTAGCAATATCTGATGTCAAACTGTATTTTTACGAATACATATCTTATCATGTAACGCAAAAAAAAATAATGCTGTATTTAAGGCAAGAACTTGCAGTGCCTCTAACCGGGAGGCCCTATGTTCTGGTCCCCACAGTGGCAGAATTTGCGACGCTAGCTACATAGCTAGGTCGAATTCAGTCTCTGTCTGGAGGAGAATTCTAACGGCCGGCTGCTCTGACCGGCAGTTAACTGGTTTCTCCGACCAACGCCAGGCGAATTCTGGAGCAGTACCTTAACAAACGGGCCACGGACCGCCCGCGATGTTTCCTTCCTCTCCCTTGTGCTATCCTCACCCCTTGCTTACACCCTAACATGCAGTACACTACCAAACATGTCGGCAAACCAGTTTGGAGCTTAGAGCTTGCCCCACTGGTGGAAGATACTTGGTTTGGGAACACTCCGATAGCAGATGACAGGTCGGCACCGGATCTCACCACGCAGCGGAGGAAGATCGCCGCGGAGGAAAAATGACTCCCGAGGTTAAAGAAACACGCACTACTCTTTCCAGACCAATGTTACAACAGTTGACGTGCCCGGTATTACTAACACCCAACCTACCAACCGTCAATGAAAAATCTTCCCAATTTGTTTTCTAATGAAATCGAACCGCGTTAGGAACATATGAGTTGACAGAAGTGCCCCGTCGCTGCTTGTCTAATTTTTTTAAGTGGTCGATGGCATGAGGTCATTTTTAGACCTCCTGCTTTATAAAATTAATCTGCGAACGTCCTTCTGATCGGAGCTCATGGCCTCAGAAATTTGCTTACTACTGTTAAAAATATTCATTTTATAAGACAAAGGTCTAACAATGACCTAATGTCGTCGGTTGCTTTAAGAAACATCGAAGTATATTAAGCTGCGTTGGCTCGCCTCCGCCGTAGCCGTAGCCGGGGCCGTAGCCGGGGCCGTAGCCGTAGTCGGAGCCGTAGTCGGAGCCGTAGTCGGAGCCGTAGTCGGAGCCGTAGTCGGAGCCGTAGGCGGAGCCGTAGTCGGAGCGGCGTGTGCGTTTCGCCTGTCGCGAGGGCCCGCCGGCGGCGCGCACCGGGGCCGATTCGCGTGCGCCGCTGCTGCTTCCCGGCGTTGGCCCGCGGCGGCGCTGGCTCGGCTCCGCTCCGCCCTCCGCCTCGTGGAGCGGGAGCAGCCCGCGGCGGCGGATGCAACGGCAGGCCGTGCATCGAGCGTTGAACCCAGCGACCGCGGCGGGAGCGATGCCAGCTAAAGCGATAATCGCGGGGATTTCTAGTCGGCAATCTGTGGGATTTACGGGCTTGCGAAGACGTTCTACAATCATCGCGATGTAAAGAATAAAGAAAGAGTTCCCCACAAAACTTGCGAATGAAAATAATTGTATTTGATGCTACAAAGCGGTTAGAGATTAACGAAGCATTTAAATCGCTAATACGAAGGTGAGAGAAAGTTGTGGAATATTTCTAATTTTCTATCGTAAAGTTCGATATTGGAGACAATTAAAATACATCTTGCAGATACAAAAGTCGAGATTTACTACAGTCACATCTTTCTGTTATATAGTTATAATTACTAACTTAACTGATTTAAATAAGAACGGATCCACTTACTTATTTCCATTGTTATTTTCCCGCAAAACTTTTGGGAGACAAAAAATTCGCCTCTCAAGTTAGAAAGCAATGGTTAACACAGTTTCATTCGTATTACCTTCTCGCTAGCGCCTTCTCGAAGTTAGAAAGATTATGGTACTACTTCGTCACATACTTTTTCGCATTATTTCCAACTTTAAAAATTGTCAAAAAATCAGAATTTAATGAAAATTATGCCATTTTTTAAGCGCCCTTTGATCAAAGTACTAGTATGGCATAGATGACTGCGACATCCGGAGAAAAGAGTTAATGAAAATAAATATTTTATCTAAGATTACGGGTGAAAGAGGGCACAGTAGATAGAGGGATACGAAAACAGGTCAAAGTGAGGTGGCAGCAGTGGAGATGCCGTCAGCAAAGGAGATGGCGACGGCAGATATGGCAACGACAGCGGAGACGACGACTGCAAAGGAGATGGCGACGGCAGCGGGGACGGCGACGACAGCACCGCCGGAGGCAGCCACTGCGGCGGTGAAGACGGTTGCTCCGGCGACCCGATCGGTTTCCAATTGCGGCCGCGGGACGCGATAAAGGCAGTGAGCCGAGAGCTGCGCCAACGCGTCCGATATGCACCGCCGAACGCCACCCCGCCCCGTCCCTCGCCGCCCCGCACTTCTCCCGGGCTGCGCCAAACTGCATCGCACTGCGCCCCTTCCTCTGCCCGCGCCTGCTCCCCCCGGCCATCGAATCTCACGTCGTCGTGCGCCCTCTGCCCCGCTCTGCCCCACGCTGCAAATCTCATTCCACCCCTCCCCGTCGGAACCACACGCCCTGCATTCCCCCCACCCTTATCGGACTCGTCTCGTTCGGTCTCGTTCCTTCCTCCCGATCTGACCTTATTGCGCCCTCTGGCTCTCCCCGCCCTGTCTCTCCGCACTCGGTCTCTTCTCGTTCCCAGCCATGTTTCTCTCCGCCCTGTTTCTCTCCACCCGGTCTCTTCCCGCCCCCTTACTGTCTCTCCCCGTCCCCGCCATATCTCCTCGCCATGCCTCTCCCTGCCATGTCTCTCTTCGCCCTATCTATCCCCGCACTGTAGCTCCCCGTCCTGTCTCTCCCCACCTTTATTCTCCCCGTCCTGCCCCGCTCTGGTTCTCCCCGCCATAATTCTCCCCAACCTGTCCCGCCCTGGTTCACCCAGATCTGTGTCGCTCCGCCTTTCCCCATGTCGTCTCGCCTCGCTTAGACTGCTCTCGTCCGGACTCGTCACTTCCTTCCGTTTTCGCACGCCGTGCTCTGCCCTTCTCGGCTTCTCCAAACCCCATCCCTCCTCGACCTTCCCCTCCCTCTCTCTGCGTTTCCACGCGCACGCCTTGCGCGCTCTATAGTTTGCCGAACCGCGACTCCACAGCCCCTGCGCGTGGATGTGGCACCGCAGAAAAACGCTGGAAAGAACGAAGTGGATTGCAATCGAGGTGGCGGTACAGATTCAAATGATAACCGACGCTGCTTGCCCGACAGTCTCGTTTGGAAAAAAGGCTACGTGGAAAAATGCCCGCGAAATTAATAAAACGATGACGGCGAATAAACAAATGAATTAATAAAAAGTGAAAAGGCAGGAATATATTAACTTGTTTTTGTTGACGAAATGTTGGGTTAAAAAGAAAGCTCTAAGCAGACAACTCGCGATCAAGAAAGAGAGAACATTCTCACCAGGCAATGCTGTCGGCCATGTTAGGAACTCAGGATAGCTACATAAAGTAAAATAGCTCAATCACAATAAGCAAATAAGTTGTCAAGTAACTAAATCTTACTATAATCTGATGTGAATCTTGACTCACTAAAATGTATTACCTACCGAACTAGATAGCCGAGAAAGAAATGTATGTAATAAAAAATATGTCATAGTTTAAACTGTTTTAGCTTCGAGGGTCGCTACTTTCAATACCGCCGGTTAAGAATGTTTATGTACGAGTAATGATGAGGGCTCTCCCAACCAACACGTATGACCTTTCAACCTTCTTCATTCCGTTTATTGTCTTCTTTGTGGCACAGGTTTAGGCGCTTGCATACATGTAGGCTTTACATCAAGACATTGCGTTCGAATCCTATCCACCTTCTATCCACCGTACATCATCTTTCATGCGTAGCCTCCTTTTCTTCCGATTTAATTCTCGTGTAGCTTACCCCCAAATCGGCTGTATACTGCTGAAATGTGGTGGCAATGCTTCGGTTTTAGAAAAACTACGAGATTCGGCACGATGACCCAGAGATTACCTCTAGCAACCCATGAGGAGGGAGATTGTAAAAAGGAAACACCAGAGGGCACGACTAAGCGAAATGCGGGAGTTTTCCGGGATGGGTGAGTGGACGAAAGAAATGAAATGTTAAAAGTGGCCTAATGAAAACTATAAAGCAAGAATTTTACATAACTTTATCTGTTTCTTGACAGTTTCTGACACTTCTTAACAAAGAAAAAATTCCTTTAATTTACCAAACTGTAATATTTTTACATTTGGGTAATCGTGCTATATCCTTTTTATAGAAGTGGTTATTCAAATATGTCCACCCCACTCCTCAATGGTATAAAAATGCCATTAGAAAGAAAATTAAGTTTGACATTGGTGTAAATGTTCCTTGACAATTTTAAAGTTGATATATGGGTGAGGTGAAATTGATAGTTGGGTGAATGGACAATGACTAAGAACAAGATGGAATAGTGTACGTCAGTTAGGGATCTACTTCAAAAAGAAAATTAAATTACTGAATTTCATCAACATATTTTGGAATATTGCGAGTAATTAACAGAATGCAATTAAAATGCTAAGGACTTCTAAAACAACTCTAATCAAGGTAAACTTGTGGATTTTTCTAGTTACCTCCAAGAAACTTCTTCTCTCAATTACCATTGACTTTTACAGTATGTAACTGTAGTAATCTGCCTCTTATTTCTCTCTCTCTCTCTCTCTCTCTCTCTCTCTCTCTCTCTCTCTCTCTCTCTCCCACCATATCTCTCACACCATCTCTCTCTCTCTCTCTCACCTCCTCTCTATCTCATTGTTTTCAATCTATTACCTATTAGTTGTAAAATTTACAGTACCCTTTTCAGCTCGAAAGAAAAGTCTGGACTTAAACATGCAGATATCATTGGCAAAAATGATGACTTAGCAACAGACGTTTCAAGTGGCAGAGAAATGCATCGCAGGTGTGAGTGATAACCAGAACGAGAACGGCAATGAAAGCGAGAATGAATATGAGAAAGTGGGTCAGGAGCGGGCGGCGGGAGAGGGTTTCCGACGACCAGAAGCGGAAACGCGATACGTATGGAAATGCGTACCCTGCGACGCCACCGAGAAAGAAAAATGGCGCGGCCCGGGCGGGCGGCGTCACGAAGCGCCGGGCCGAAGGGGAAACATCGATTTATTTCGCGAAATTAATGATGCGAAGGCCGTGTTTCGTGGCGGCCGGTGGCCGTTCTCCAAAGGCTCATGCCTTGATGTTACCCGTGTAAGGGAAGGTTGCGGAGCAATGCTCTTGCGACGTTGGTGAGTTAGACACGATGATCGTGACAGAAATAACAGGGAGGAAAAGTAGGAAAAGAAATAAGAGGATAGGTGAGTTTGAAATTATAGGCAGTGGGCGTATCTGTCTAAAATGTGGAGAACGAGAAGTAATAAAACATCTTTAGGGATTATAGACAAATGAAGACGACCCATGCGCCCCTGAGGGACGCATTACTACCGCTTACAAGACCAGCAGAATGAAATGACTTCGATGGAATAATCAATGATAAATTTGTAAAATTTGTGCAATAAAATGTGTCATACTATATCCTGTGGCAAGGAAACCTTATATTGCGAAGGCAGACATTTTCGAAATATTCCGGGTATTCCATTAAACTTCCGGGTTATATTATATGGCATACCGAGATTAAGGGGAATAATCGCTTAAAGGAACAATCGTATTGAGTGAGATACTTGAAATATGGACATGACCGTTAAATATGCAACGAGGTATAGCAGATACGTCCATGATGTGAACTTGGACGGTTTGGTATATGTCATAAGAAGTATTTCTAGTGCTTCGATGATTTAACTGAGGAATTAAGCTTAAGGTATTCTCTTTTCGGTCGCAGTTGGTCATGACGAGATTACCAGGTAGGAGGAAGAAGGAATATAAAATGAACCCCTGAGAAGGTGCTTTGTCTAAACGGTAAATAACATGAGAGGGCTACTAAACGCTCCTACTAACTGCTACTAAACTACTAACAACTATAATATAACATGAGAGCGCTAGTGTTGTGATACGTGTACTGTGTTCTAACAGCGAGAATCTTGTCTTGCTCGCAGGGTCGTAGCAGAGTATTCTCTAGGAAATAAAAGGTGTAAGATTGTTGTGGAAAGTGTGATGATTTTCAGGTATTTATTGCTGTTGCAGGAAACCTATTATATGCTACATTTAACCTACTTCTTTGTTTAATTCTGCTTCAAAATGTAACGCCAATACAAATATGTTTTTTGCTTCAGGCATCTTTGAAAGTTTTGTCTTATATTTTGTTTGAGGGCTAATTATAATTTTTAGACAAATACACAAATGTATTTTCTCATATGACTAAAGAACCAGATTATTTGATCGTAGCGTTACGTCAAACATTGTTTAGTTAGGTTTTAAAAGACTCTCAACTAGAAACCGAGAACACTGACACGCCTAAATACACATGAATCTAGAGATACATAGAAAATCGGTGATTGTCACAGATTTAAAAGTTGCGACGTCATTCTCTCAAAGCATCTGCCCCTTTGGCACCTGACGTTTCCCTGGAGGAGAATTCTATCGAGCGGATACTGTGATCGATACTTTTTCCGTGGTTTCTCCGACCAACACCAGGGAATGCCGGAACTGTTCTATAACAAACGGACCACGGACCGCTCGCCATCTGTCCTGCCTCCTTCATGTCCTATCCTCTCCCTTTACTTACACGCACTTACACTAACACGCATTATACTACCACTCATGTCGGGAGACCGCTGGCGAACGTCCAGCTTGCGCCGGCGGGAGTAGTGCATCGCTGTTGGGAGATACCTGGTTGGGGAAAACACCGCTAGCCGGCGGTAGGTCGGCGCTCTATCTCACAATTCTGCGGAGACAGATCACCGCCACCTACTGAGAAAAACATGCACTACACATACCGAACCAACGACCTTGGCACGTGACGCGTTCGGAATCACTAACCAATCAAAAACCACTCAAAGTCTAAGGTTAATATAAGGGTCTCTCTCCCACGTGCGCCGTCTTCGCGGGCGCCTCGAGGTAAACCCGGTCGCTGCGGCGGAGCGCAGCGGGCGGAGGTGGCGCCGCGGTCGTCGGGGGTCGCGAGGGGGCGGGGCGGGGCGGGGCGGGGCGGGGCGGGGCGGCGCCAGCAACGGCTGTTCAGCGGAGGAAGCGACCCGAACTAATTACACGAGCGCGGGGGCCTTACACAACATTCATCAGAGGCGCAAACAGCCGCCGCCGTCGCCAACGCCGCCGCCGCCGCTGCGTAATGCCCATTGATTTGCGGATTCCTGGCTCCGCCGCCGTCGTCGCCTCGGTATGAGCGCCCGCCCGCGCCAAACGACGCCCCCGCGCCCCTCGCCCACGTCCCTCCTCGCCCCCTCCCACCACCTCCTTTCTAGCCCGATCCCTCGCTCCTCATGGCCCTCCCCTTCCCTCCCCTCCCTTCTATTCCGTCAAATCCCCGCAGGTCAGAGCTTGCCCCAGGGTGGGGCGGTGGCCTGCTGGTGGGAGATACCTGGTTGGGGAAACCCGCTAGCTGATGTAATGTCGGCGCCGTATACGGCCTTTCAGAGGGGGAAAACCACCGCCACCTCACGAGGGAAAAAGACACTACACTTGAGGAATAATGACCTTAGCAGCGGGAATTGCTAAGTGCGCCCGGAATCACTAACAAACAAACAATTAACAATCCCAAATCCCTGCCATTCACTTCTTTGCCATTCCTGTCCCTACCACTCTCTTTATAGTTACCCACTTACGTCCCGTCTCTCCTCTCGCACCTCACGCCTCCCCCTCTCCACTCTTTTTCAGTCAGTTCTATCTTTCCACTCCATCACCGTCCGTCACATTCCGATCCCCGACATTCCCCTCGTCCTACTCCATCCACTTTCCCATCAATTTCACCCCTCGACCCTCCACGCCCCTTTTAACGGGGATGTAAAAGTTAAATCTTTGGAAAAGGCTTACCAATATAGCACGTTGGCACGAACTCCAAGAGAAAATACATCAAAACATTTAAACGCATTATATATGAGTTTTTTGTTTAAAGGTTGGAGAAAATAAATGTAATATAGTGTTTTTCAATTATCATGGCAATATGGATTTTATGATATTCAAATCTGACGTTCTAAGTTGCCCAACATGTAATCCGTGACAAGTTTAAGAAAATAAAGAAATAATTCTACACCATCTTATGTAAATATCTATAGGCTGACAAAATTGGAAAACAATTCCTGATATCGTGGAGGTGATCTGACAATATATAGTTATATTATATTAATCTTAATAATAAATACTTTCGTACAACAGTCAATGAGATGATTTGAAATGTACAATTATAATTGCTATCAAAATCTAGTGATTGAGATTAGGTTTAGTTGTGGTGGAAGGTGGTTAGGATTAGGCAAATATTTTTTAAATCAGTAAAATTTGAAATAAAAAAACACTATGAAACTACATTAATAAATACACCTGCGGCCATATGTAAGCCATAATTGCGGTCAGTGTGTTGGGGGTTGATTGACGACAATGCCGTGAAAAGAGTTTCCAGTTATTGCCGCATCTCAGAAGATATTAAAGGTTTAAAAATAATAAGTAATATAAAAAGACAAGATAAGGAGAGACCGATATAAAACGAACAGCAAATAACATATACTAGTTATATTAACTCTACAATTGTCTACGGGCTACTACATTTATGGCGTAAAAACATAGTGGACATGAGTTGGATCAGATTTTTTTTCATTTCTAAATACAATTATGGACTTTAAAGTATCAAAAATATTAATTTTCGAAGACTTTTCAAAACATATCAAAGATCCTAAAGTATATTTTAAAGAAAGGAGTTCAAAGAAACGCAATGACTGGAGTTTTTATCTTTAAAGATTTTAGGATTCGAGGAATTTAGAAATTTTAATGCCCTCTCTGATTTAAATGTTCAATGCGACTGAGAGTCGACAATGGTCTCTCTGGGGGGCGATCGCGGGAGTCAGACAAAAAATATTTGGACCCTTTTAAAAAGTTTACGTGAGCTATCTCTCCTGCCAGGTACTTTTTAACACATTAACAACAGGTCTACAATACATTTCAAAAGGTATATTCTACTATAACAATATATCTTATGAATGTATTGAAATAACTATGACAATATTGCATCAAAATTAATATCAATTGAGAACATTTTAAAACACTTACAAAAAAAAAAAAAACAACTCGAAATTGCCTGCAGAAACTGCAAAGACGTAAATTATGAATGAAACATGTCTATTGCAGCTTCGGTTGTCACTGTAGCCTTAAGACGGTCCCTTGGCGAATGCGAGGATAGGAGATCAGACAGTGACAACATCTGCCTCAAATTTCATTCTGCAGACGCTTCGTGTCCGCGGGTTTCCCTGCGCGCCATACTGAATTTCGCCTCACCCGGGGCAGCGCAAGCGCCCTGTTGGCGGGAGCGATGTAAACTATGTTGTGTTCTATGAATGGAATTCTCATTGCAAGGAACAACTGAAGCTCCACCTCCAGAATTGTGTTAAGAGGAAAACATGTAATTTACCGCTGAAAGTCTTTGAAGGTATTATCAAGGAATTTCATTCTTTATCATTTGAGACCTTTTCTAAAATTATTCTGAAATCCTTTGGATAGATTAAATATTCAAATCGATTAAGAAGTTCCGAAGTCGTCATGTATATTTTTCATACGAGTACTCTTGTGATATGCCATTTTAAAATCATTGATATACTTGAAAAGTTGTAAATTAATTTTAAAAAAATTAAAATGATATAACATTATTATTTACATGCTTATTGCTTAAATATGTCGAATTAAGAAATATGTCATTAAAGCATATTTTTGAAGTAAATCTTGAAAATAAAATTTGAGCTATCTGAGTAAACATCAAACACAATTCCGCTAGAATTAATTTCACGGTTTGCAATAATTTATTTAGTACTATACTACATTTATAAATATAACTACTGATTACTAGAAAATTAATATTGAATAGAGTTATTTCCTGTAAAATGGATTAGTAATAACCCATTGTTTTGATTGAGTTCTGACACTACCAATAAATCCTCTAGTGAATTCTATTTCATTTTAACAAAAAACTAGAGAGCAATTTCGCGAACGCTGCCACCGCATTAATTAAAACCGCAGCCTTGGGACTCGGACGACAGGTTTCATTGTACGCGCAACAGACAAAAGAAGTAGAGTGCCGAAGAAATCGATCGTCCACCCCCAGCCCCCCGCCCCTCCCCGCCCCTCCCCTCCCCGCCCCTCGCCTCCCCGCCCCTCCCCAACGCGCCCCGTCTGCCCCGCCCCGTTCCCACCCCGCCACGCGCCGCCCCGCCTCACACTACCTCCCCACCCCGCCACGCCCCCGCCACGCCCCACACTCTACCCCCCACCCCGCCACGCCCCCGCCACGCCCCACACTCTATCTCCCCACCCCGCCACGTCCCCGCCCCGCCCCACACTACCTCCCCACCACGCTTCAGCCCACCCCGTCCCGGTTCACCCCGCCCCGCCCTTCCCGTCCCCGCTTCGCCCCGCCCCGCCCCGTCCCGCCCCATCCCACCTTACCCGCCCCTCCCCGCCCCGCCTCCCCTGCCGTGCCCTGTCCTTCCCCGCCCAGCCCCGCCCCGCCGCGTCCCGCTCCACCCCACTCTACCCCACCCCACCCCGCAACACCCTGCGCCTTCCTGCTTCACCCTGTCCCGCCCCGCCCCTCCCCGCCGCCCCCGCATGGCCCCGGGGGATGCGAGACATCCGCGCCGCGCAATATCGGTCGCAGCCGCAGCCGACGCGCTCAAGTGTCACTCCACCCCACAGCCTCCGCCCACGCTGCGCGGCCTTCAGCTGTCCGCTCGCTCTCCGGACCTCCGCCCCCCCTCCTTCCGCGCGCGCTTACTTTGCATTCAGTGTCTCGCTGGCGCTGCCCGCGGCTGACACAAGTCACCGGGGGCTCTGGTGGACAACGAGGGTTGCGGAGAGGTTTTTGACGATAATGTGAGCATGGCAACACGTTTTAAAATATTCATTCGAAGGTCACTATATTTATCGAGAATGAGTGTGTGAATTGTTAAAAATATATAAATCTGCGTCTGGATAAAGTGACAAAAGAAACGTCAATTCGTTCGTTAAACATTTTTTATATCTATTAGAAGTGTAAATGACATTTGTTGTCTGCACTCCTGATGTTTGAATCGTATTGTTTATCAAACTACTGCTAGGATTACGCATTCTCAAACGTCACTGCAGTGTGACGAGATATCAAAATATTTCGTAATGGCGAGGCTGTGCTGTTTAGCGCCTTTAGAAAAGAGATGCATTGGCAAGAATAATTCGGAAAACAGTTAATCACACACATCGTGCCTTGATTGTTGGAACGCTTCATGCAGGCAAAAGCGAGGGCTACGGGAAGGTTTGAGCAGACGCGTGCCTCCCTGAGTGGAGCTCGTGGCCGCGAGCGCTGTTCGGAGCTGACGGTGAGAGGTAACGGAGAGCGCGAGCGGCTTCTCTGCGCGACTCGTCCACTCGGGCCCTCTTCAGGGCGGCCGCCCGGCGCCACCGCCACTCAGCCGCCGGCCGCGGCTCGCACCTGCACCTCGCTCGTGGCTGCTGCCGCCGCCGCCGCCGCCGCCGCCGCCGCCGCCACCACCGGTCCGGCTCGACACACTCACTCCTCCTCCTCTGCTTCCACCTCTTCCTCTGCCGCGACTTCACTGTCTCCGTCACCTCCCGTGGCTCAGCCATCTCCATGCCCTCTGTTGCGACCTTTTCCGCTCCAACCTCTTCTACCTCTTCCTCCTTCTAATCCTCATCTTCTGTCTATTCTCTTTCCTCTTTACCTATCTCTTTCTCCCTCCTTCTTTTCCTCTTCCACCGCCGCCATGGCTTCTACCTCCGCCGCCGCTACGGCTGATATTGCTGACTCTTCCTCCTCCTCTTTGTCAACCTCCTCCTCTTCCTGTGTTCCGTCCTATTCCTCTGTTGGCTCTTTCTCTACCACATCTTCCCCCTCTGTCTCCGTCATCGCCCGTGGCTCTGACACCTTTTTATTTTCTGTCTCTTCCTCTCCAACCTCTTCATCCTCCTATCCCTCATCGTTTGCCTCTCCTACTTTCTTTCCTTTTCACGTGCCTCCTCCTCCTTCTCCTTTGCCTCCACCGTGTTTTCAGCTTTGTCACCTCTCTTTCTCCTTCACCGTCTCTGCATCCATCGCCGCACCCATCCCTCCCCCACGCCCTCTCACCGGTCCCTCCGTGTCCCGTCCCCTGTCTCTTAGTGTCCCATTCGCGTCTTCAACCCTGTGTCAGAGACACTACAACGTCACTACAACTACCGCAGCCGCCACTATCACTCCCCAGCTCCTATAGTTGCACATTCCTCCAGTCGCCAGCTCTACCTTCATCCTCCTCTCCTCCCGTTTCCACTTTCCGACTCCATCTCCTCCTCTGTCTGGGTCTCTTTCTCTTACTACATCTTCTCTTGCTTCTTTTACCACTCTGTCTCCTCCTCCTCTTCCGCCTCCTCCTCTTCCAACGACTCCATCCCCTCGTCTTCATCCGTCCTTTCATCCTTTTCCTCCGCCGTCCGCGACTCAGCAACCGCCTCCTCTGTTGCATCTGCTTTCGCCTAGTGGTTACGGCGTGCGCGGGTGTAGCTACAGTAGCGGCCGCGCAGGCGGGTGCGGCCTCGCAGTTGAAGAGGTCGCGCCCGCCGGTGCAAAACACCTAAATACGTACTTCGGCTCTCGGGCTGATTGCGACGGCGGCGGCTGCGGTGCTCCGTCGAGGACGGCCTGAGGATTGCGAGAGCGCGGACCACCGCACCTCGCCGACGAGGACGCGCTTCGCACGCGACTTAGCCCGACGACCGTCCTCGCCGCGTCCTCGTTGGCCTCTGTGCCGACACATTCCCGCTGGGCTAAGCGGCGCTGGCTGTCCTGCAGAGTGTGGGGAAGGGAGGTCGTCTGGTTTGCGACTGTGCTGGTTCTGCGCTCTCTGTATGTTTTTCAATTACCTCGTCTGCAAGTGGCGAGGAGCAGGATTTTTAAAAATGAAGTTTTCGTGGGGTTATATTTAATTGTGTGAGCAAGCGAAAAGAGAGAGGGATTTTCAAACTATTCAGAGTGTATAAAAAGTCGTAGTTTAATATGTATGACAAGGAGTATAGGTAGAGCTATATTCACGACTTAGAAAAGTGAATTACTTTCAATTTTACTTTACTTGAACTTTTTATTTATCTTTGTTTAGTTTCAAACACTTGTACATGTTTGTGTCATTTAACTAGCGGGTAAGACAGTCAAGAATTGCATTATTTTCTTCATTGTAGGTATCTTGATATCATGCACTAAGGTATCTTGAATATTGATTTTAATTACTTCTAGGCGTGAAGTTCAGTGTGCAAGATATATATAAGATTATTGAAACGTATTTTGTTTATTAATATAGATTTATTTTTAGTTATAAAGTAATTTTGAGGGGAAAATACCCCATAAGAAAACTTGTAAACAATCTTTTTAGTGAAAACGTGAGGTACCCTGGATATTTCCAAGTGAGAGCAGGCTGTGCCGAGACGTGTCTTGGCGTGGCGTGGCGTGGGGTGGCGTGGGGGAGAGGGGCGTGGTGGAGAGGGGCGTGGTGGAGAGGGGCGTGGTGGAGAGGGGCGTGGTGGAGAGGGGCGTGGTGGAGAGGGGCGTGGTGGAGAGGGGCGTGGTGGAGAGGGGCGTGGTGGAGAGGGGCGTGGTGGAGAGGGGCGTGGTGGAGAGGGGCGTGGTGGAGAGGGGCGTGGTGGAGAGGGGCGTGGTGGAGAGGGGCGTCGTGATGAGGGCGTGGCGATGAGGGGCGTGACGGAGAGGGGCATGGCGGAGAGGGGCGTCGCAGGGAGGGGCGTGATGGGAAGGGGCGTGGAGGGGGGCGGAGCGGGTGTTGCGGGGCGGAGTGGGGAATTGCGGGACAAAGCGAGGCTGGGCAGGGTGGGGAAGGGTGGAAATACAGCAGAATATGTAGAAAAGAGGGCGGCAAATAGAATTCCACTCCTGACTAATAAATTATTGTGTTAAATACCCGAGTAGTGCAGAATACTTTAGGTAAAATCAAAATAAAGCTTTTAAAATTCTTGTTAAAATCGTATTCAGTGATAATAATAACTGTCAATAAAAGATACTTTTCAGCCAAATATTGGTGGTTGGTAAATCTGATCAGATGCCTTGGAATTTGTTTTGTCATTTTCTAGTATTACACTGCAAAAAAATCTTATGCAGTAACACTGCAATATATTTACGGATATTCAGTTTTATACTCAATACTAAACCTTTATAGCAATTGTAAATATTAATATATGTGAAATAAGTAAACCTTCAGCTTTAAAAATGAAGAATATTACCCTAAAGAGAATTTTTGTATACCAGCATTATAAACGACCGTTTCTGTGGCAAGAAATCGTTCATAATTGGGCATTTTACGGCGCAAATGATGACGTATCAGATCTTATGGCACGAATGATTGCGTCATCACACATTTAGCCAATCGCAGTGAAAGAATCGTAGGGAGGTAGAGGTAAACCGAACAGCCGACCACAGTTATCTCGCACAGATGTCAAATACCCAAGACGTCACAAGAAAGTTGTATCTCAAAATTAAATTTGACTCTCTTGTAAATTTATAACGCTGTTATACAAAAAAAGGCGTATGCAACTCGTTTGTAAAGTTGCTTTATTGCATTCGTAAATATTTGAAAACTCGTTCCTAATGTCGCTCGTTTTCAAAACGTTTATTCATGCTATAAAGCTTAACATTACATACTTATTGCATAAATTGCCATTTGCAGGTGAAATTTTATTCGTATATGCGGTAAGCATTTTAACGTTACATGTATGAAATTCCATTATTAAGTCATCATTAATGGGAAATTGTTTTAATCGTACATCATATGTAAATTAAAATCAGTTATTCTCTTTGACAACTTTGAACATCACTGAAATGGGCAATAAAATGTTCGCTGTTACTCTCACGATCTGATTTCACAGAATTTCGCTAACATTACATTCTTCAAAGTTGTGATTTATATTTTCGCTCTCTTCATTTAACCATTATTACTTCTATTATTCTTTCATGATTCACAAAACGCAGTAACACCATTATAAAAAGTTTCAATTTATTATTCTCTTTGTAAATTATGAAAATCGTTCAAATTCAAATATTCACACAGACGATTCGTCCCGATAGTAGAATTGTGAAATAATCACTGCTGTTGTATGAATTATCAAGAATCCTTGAATATGAATTAGAATTCACTTTGAAAAGTTTACGGCAAAAGGGTATTATGACTTGTCAGTAAACACGTAACAGTTTTTAATGAAACAAGTTTGATATGGGAGTGACGCTTTATGGAGCAAAGCGATACTCCTTTCATTACGATGTTATATCAAAAATGTCATTAAATATTGTAACTACGATGTCTTCTGACACTTATTATTACTATATTAATCAAGAACTAGTCATTGAATATGTTTGATTCAACAATGACGTTTTTCGATTATTTTATTTGTTTATCACAAACATCAAACATTCAAAAAATTTATGGTTCACGTTTCTACAAAATGTTTTTAGTTTTGTGTTAAAGTATCTCTATTATTGTAAAGCTGTTGAATGTTAACAATTATAATTATGTCGTGTTTGCAGTTATATTTAAAAAATTCTTTATATCTCTTGTTACTGATTTACAAACGTATTAATGAGTCCAAAAGACCACGAATTTCATAACTCAAGAATGGAAGCGCTATTCAGCTGTTCGATGCTTAGTCTAGTTAGGTACTTGATACATAGGAGCTGTTGCATTTCCTCCGCAGATGATATAATTTTATATCTTACAGCGATGAAAAACTTATAATTTCGTCCTTGTCAACACAAGAATTTCATATCTTTGAAATATCTAAACAATAACTTCTGTGAATTTCATTTCACCACTGAAAAAAAACTTTTATATATTGAAACGTGAGTGTTGTATTTGTTGTAATTATTAACAACAATCCCTTTGTGTCGCAATGATAAGAATGTCATTGTTTCCCAGTGAAATGTATTTTCATTAAGCTAATAACAATGTTTTTCCTTAAAAAGTTAGTTCTTAAATATGTAATATTTTACTAAAATAGATTAAGATCTTCGAAAAAAATGATCTAAATATTAGATTAAGATCTCGTATAACTTTTTGAAGAAAGTGTAACCTTTGTGTAATTTTTGTTTACAATAAAGACAATTAAAAAACAAAAAACAGCTCCAATTTTTTTCTTAATTTCTCTGGGGTAAAACACATACACTTAAAAATGTTGCAGCTCTTATTTTCGTTGAGCCCTCCAAATTTTCGAAAAATGCAAAATTTCAAATACTACGAGAAAGTATGTGCAGTTGTACCACCAGTATTTTGTATTTACGATGTATAGTAGTACATCATGGTGTAAGATGATAATACTCGTAGTTTTCTCTTGCAAATGAAGTTTTTATTATCTAACGAGCCACAAAAAGGAAGAGAGGTATTATTCTCTGGTAGTTCATTTACCGCCGGGTATAGTATTTTATTTGTTTCCTATCTTAGCCTCGGAGTAAACAGGTTTTTACCGTCAATGATACCTTACTTCATTGTTGTCTGTCTTAAATTAGTATTTCTGTAGGATACATATTATGAAGGATAAATAGAAAAGCAGCTGGGTAATACATGTTAATAATGTGCGTTTATTTACACTTTACGCTGAATTAAAAACGATGTTGTTCTGTTGCAGGTAAATCATCTCTCGCCGAGGCCACAAGGACCTGTCATCCACCTCTCAGACCGGGTGCGACCGCCTACGCGGAACGATGCGCGCGCGTTGCGATCGCCCACTTCCTCGCCCTCACTCACGCCCGCGCCCTGACTCCCGTCCTCACCGTCGCGCTCGCCGACATCCTCGCCCGCTCCCCTGCCTTCGCCCTCGCTCTTGCAATCACCCATGCCCTGACTTCCATTCCCACCATCGCTCTCGCTGACATTCTCGCCCACGCTCTCGCCCCCCCCCTAGCCATCGCCCTCGCCCCCCCCACACACACTCGCCCTCGCCCCCCCCTCGCCCTCATCCAAGCTCTCACCCAAGCCCTCGCCTTGGCCTTTGCCTTCGCCTTCGCCTTCGCCTTCGCCGTCGCCCATGCCCTCGCCCTAGCTCTCCCCTTAACTCACGCCCTCGCTCCCGTCCTCGCTCTCGCCCTCACTCAGGCCTTGTCTTCCGTTCTGACCATCGCTTTTTCCGACACCCTCGCCCTCACCCTGGCCTTCGCCGTCAGCGACGCCGTCGCCGACGTTATCACCGACACCGTCACCGACACCGTCTCCGTCTCCGTCACCGACACCGACATCGTCACCGTCACCGTCGACGTCGACGTTGACTCCCGCTCACGCCTCCGCCCTCCACCTCACCCAGGTCCTCGCCCTCGCCAACGCCCACGCCCACGTCCCCACCCTCGCCCCGCCCAGGCCGTCGCCCCGGGCGGCCGCAGAGCGACTCCCGCGCTTTAATTAGCGAGGGTTCGTTGCGGTGCTGGTAATTGCGCGAGGTCTCTCGCTTAGCGCTAACGACAGCATGGAAAGTAGCGCCGGAATTCAATTAGGTCGCCTCCCGCGGGGCCCCCCGCGCGCGCCCGCGCCCGCGCTTTTAAAGAAACACGCGGCTACTTAATACGAACCAGCAATAAATACTCTCTAATGAATGGAGGAAATAACGAAATTAACTGCGCTAAAGGAATCTATCCCGAAAATTGGGTCCGAGGGGGAGGGAACGGGACGGGACGGGTAGAGTACAGAACGTGTGAGTCTGCCGTTCGGAGGCTGCTGACGGTTTGGGATGAGACTACCTGGTCTGCCCTCCCCCCCTCGTTTCAATCTCTTTTGCTCCGGGTCGGCGGTTTCCAGGGCGGAGTCGGCACCTTTCTCCCTCGGGGTGGGAGGTGGTGAATAGGGCGCCCGCGGTACGACAGCGGAAGGCCGATAAGCGCTGGGAATCGATGCGAAAAATGCTGATCATGACTGTGAACCAATTGCGAAGTTTAACAGCCTCGGGAGTTTTACGTACCCCTAAAGGTGGACAAATTAAACACAATTGTCGGTTATAATTTATTCAGGAATAACCCAAAATCTAAGGTAATTGTTTTGTACGATACTTTCCTAACAGAACTTCCGTCCCTTGGTCTGTCTGACGATCTGTGAAAAGCGTAAGCGCCATACTGAGACACGGACTTTTTGTAAAAGAAAAAAGTTTTTCTCTATACGAATCGCCCCCTGCATGCATATTTCCGTCAAAATCTCGAGATAGATTTTGGAGCTTTACATAACATTTTATAAACTTATTATGTAATGAATATCTTCCAAACCTAGCTCGTACACTTCAAATCGACGCCGAACTACTTATTTTAATGAAGTTTTAAACAATTCACATATCTTAGTCAACACAGATCTATTCAAATTCACATCTACTCGTTAGAACATCTACAAAGTAAAAGTTTTCTTTTGGGGATAAAATTGCTGTGGTGGTGAATCTTCGATTGCGGTTTATGGGTACGAAAATTGCTTAAGGTATGTATGAATTTTTCTTGTGATTGTGGCATGGTAGATACACCAGATAATCCAAATAATAATCGAAATCAGTGTTCATTATTTGATAACTGTACTGAAATGCCGAATGTCAGTCGTCTGTACTTTTCTTTTTCTTGAGGATTATGACACACGATGAAAGAAAGGAAAAACTGGGAAAATTAGGAGGGAAATGATTATATTAACAGTAGTAACAGAAGTAATAATAATAATAATAATAATAATAATAATAATAATAATAATAATAATAGGTAGAGTAGGAAATATGAAGTAGAATAAAGAAGTAAAGGGAAAAGAAAAAAGAGAGTAATGTTTTCTTCCACGAAGGCAAGTCGACAATATTGATTCGCCAACCGCGAGCCATTTCTGTGCCATTGTTAGCCTTCTCGCGAAGTGCCACCTGCTCTTGCGCCGGCCCCGCCCACCGCTTCTCCGAGCCGGCCGCTGTCTGCCCACCCGCGTGCCTTCCGCCATAGTTTCCGCTTCGTCGTTCCCGACTTGTGCGCCTCCTCCACCCTTCTCCGCGCCGAACCCAAACCCTCCACCGCAGCCCCGTAACGGTTACCGTTATTCGGAGGCGGGTCGGCCCCCGGGCTCGACTGCCCTTACCCGCTCCGCCTCGCCCCTCCCCACCCCACTCGCCCCGCTCCGCCACGCCCCGCTTCGCCACGCCCCGCTTCGCCACGCCCCGCTTCGCCACGCCCCGCTTCTCCCAGCTCCACCCCGCTACACCCATCCCGTTCCGTCCAGCCCCGCCCAGCCCTGCTCCGCTTGTCCCCACTCCGCCCCGCCCCGCTTGTTCCCGCTTGTCCCCGCAATGCCCCGCCACACACCGCCACACGCGACTCCCCGCCCTCTGCCCCACCCTGACACGTCCCGCCCCGTCCCGGCTAGACCCGTTCCATCCCATCCCGTCCCGACCCGCCCCACCACTTCCCACCCCGCCACTCCCCGCCCCGCCGCTCCTCTCCCCGCCACTCCCCGCCACACCCGCTCTGCCTCACCCCGAACTGCCTTGCCCTGCACCGTCCCGCCCTGACTATCCCCACCCTGCCAGGCGCCGCCTTGCCCCGCCCCGCCTCGCCCCGCCCCGCCTCGCCCCGCCCCGCCCCGCCCCGCCCCTCCTCGCCCCGCCTCGCCCCGTTCCGCCCCGTCCCGCAGCTCGCGCCGTCCAACTTCGCGTAGTTTCAGTTCGGAGTTGCCGCGAGTCCGGCGGTTCACACACGCACAGAAAGATTCTGCGGCACGTTCTCTCCGCGTGCGTACGGCCCCGGCCGGATCTAAGTCTCCGTAAGTACCAGAAATTAGGAAATGGCCCATTAGACGTTCGTGCATCTTCTCAAAGTGGAGATTGCTCCCGAGTAATTTTCAGCTTTGGAAAGTGTGCGGTGTGGTGAGAGGCTTCCAATTAGTCGGAAGCTAGCGCTATTTATTGCAGATTATAACAAGAAAATGATCTGTCATATTATTCGAATGCATTAAAATGCTCGCTATAAGATTTAAACTTTTTGAAACTAAGTTAAAAGGCTAGTAATTAAAAATAATATTTTATGTGTTAGCAAAATTTGAGCTTTGATTAATTTATAATTCCACAATTTACTTCTTTTTACCTTCTCTGAACAATTTTAACTTTAAAACAATTATCGAAGAAAATATTACTTAACCATTTATCAAAATCTTATTTGCTCGAGCAATACATTTTAACGTTTTAATCTACCTTGCACATATATTATCACTTTATTTCCTGTTATATTCGAAAAAAAAAATATTTTTGTTCAAATCAACCACAACTAAAAATTGCAATAAAATATAAGTTAACGTCGGTTGTATAGTTGCTTTTAATGGTAAAAAACATCAGTAAATCGATGAGCAGAGCCCGTTCCCCTGCGCAGTGTTTGCCAACGTTTTGTCAATATGCCATCGCGACATGTAAAAAATTCCCGCGCACCAGAGGGCCGCCAGGTGATTAATTTTACGGAACCGAATCCACAGCCACAGAGGTGACCGTCCATTCCCTCGCAGTTCCCCGGCTGCCCGTCGCCCTCTCTGCCGCGCTCGCGACGCTTGAAAAGAGGCACTCACGCGTCCGATGCGCCGACGCACCTCTGGTCCCCGTGTACGGAAGATTTGAAGGATGTAATGTTAATATTGTAGCGACAGCCATTCTAATATTAAAAATTATTTATAGGTGGTATATCCCATAAGTTTCTGGCCTCAATAAATTCTATTTTTGACTAAAGGAAAAAAATAACGCAACTTTTCTACTTAATCATCTTTTCCTCCAATTCACTTTTCATATCTGTATAATAACATTTCTAGGCATTTGAAAAAATACTTCGAATTTTTGTTCACAAAATAGTCAGAAACAGCTGCTTTCATCTAACGCTCATCAGAAACTTTTCTTCCCCGAAGGTTTTCCTTCAGTTTTGATTAGTGGTAGATGTCGTTGGGTGTCTGGACTCTAGTGTGAATGGTCCAACACCTGAAAGCTAATAGTCCTTCGCAACCTCCTTTGCAATCTGAGTACTGTGAAGAAACTATGAGATTTCACGCACCGCATCCAACTCAAGTCCTCTCTCCACAAAACTAAGTGAGATGTCAGCTGCAAACTTGTTGCATTACAACAACTAAAGATAAGGGTATAAGCTACTCAGAAGATTTTCTCGTTGGTGCGAAATACCTTGGTCAGGCCGGAAACATATGGAACCAGTTAAGTATTTATCCTTATCGACAGACATTTTGTATGTGATCCTCTAATTTAATGTATCACGAATATATTAATTTCTGCTTCACATTGGATATACCAAAGAGCAGTGTTTGTATATTTTTATTTTATTACGTACATAAAATTTAGTATCATACAGCATTTTAATATTGTCACCGCCACCATGACGATTCTTAACTGGAATTCTGTTGCTCAAAGAAATGGGTATGGATGAAGTGAGTCAAAGAGTGGGCATGGATACACAACACGTACTCAGAATATGTCCAGTGGTGAATACAAAAACGTATTTGTCGAAGTCCTAATCATAATTATTCGCATTTATTCAATGTCTTCATAAAAGGACAAAATCTGTAATTTGTTCCCATTACTCGAGATCATTTGCTTAATGGTTGGTTCATGTCTCTGCAATTACTCTTAAAAACATTTTTCGTATTATTATTTTCTAATAATTAAAATACACACAATATACTAGCCAAATATGGGCGTGATGTACTTTTTGTTTCCAGTTTTCTTTCATACACTTGCACACCGTAATTTTTATTCTCTTGCTGTGCTCATAGCCATACTAAAGTGTTCACTTATAATTCCTCGCTTATGGATTCCTGATATACTAAGGTTCACTCATGCTTCACCCAAAGTTACAATTATAGAATTTAATTACTTGTTTTCAAATCATACGCTCTTTCGCCTAAGATTTGCTTGAATCGTTACAACACATTCTGTAGCTGGTTATGAAACTCAATACCATATAAATTCCGTGGTGGTAGCAGATATCTTGTGGTAACCCATAGTATAGTAAAGGAAATAATCTCCACAAAAGTGGAGACAACTTTTGTGGAGATTATTTCCTTTACCATACTATTCAACACCATATGATGTCTACCTTCCAAACTTAAAAATACTCATTATCCTACATAAGAAAAAAGTGCCGAATTTTATAATCTCTTTTCGTATTAGATGCCTAAAAATAAAAATGCAATAATTCGTATCATTTTGTAATCAATTTTAGATGTCTAAAGCGTCACATGTGCATGCCTAGAACTCTGAGGTCAACTCAACTCTTATCATCTGCTCTGCGCGACATATCGGGGACTCGCACGCGTTTTGATTTGATTTTTTGGAGAACAGGAGACGCGTTAAGTGGCGAGAAGACATTTTCATTTCCGCCGGCCGCGATCGATTCGCGTCCGATGCATCGCAGCGACTGCGAAGCGAGATCAACGAGACTCGATTGCCGAGTTCTAATGCAATATCCGGCCCCGGGTCGGTCGCCAGCAGCTCGAGCACACGCGGGGATTCCCCCGTTTGCCCGTTTGCGTTCTCTCTCTCGCTCGATCTTTCTGTATCGCTCGCTCTCTCTGTATCGCTTTCTCTCTCTGTATCGCTCTCTCTCTTTCTCGCTCTCTACCGCTCTCTCTCTACCGCTCTTTCTCTCTCGCTCGCTCTCTCTCGCTCCCTCTCTTGCTCGCTCTCTCCCTCTCGCTCTCTCTCTATGGCTCTCTCTCGCTCTCTCTCTCGCTCGCTCTCACTCTCTCGCTCCCTCTCTCTCGCTCTCTCGCTAGCTCGCTCCCTCGCTCTCTCCTGCTCTCTCTCTCTCTCACTTGCTCTCTCGCTCTCTCATTCGCTCACTTTCTCGCTCTGTCGCTCGCTCGCCCGCCCAGAGACCATCGGATTATGCTCTCGGCCGGCTTCGACAGACCGTGAATATTGTTTTGATATACAAGCGTTTGTCGGATATTTATATTGTTTTGACGTCTCGTATTTTCCTATGCAACTTTTAATTTCCTATGTACCGCTCACAGCAACGCAGTTCACCTGCCTGGGCATGTTTATTTAACGGGCTACGCGTCGTTTGAAACCGTGACATATTCAAAAAATTGATTCAGTCTGTGTGAATGGTGTCTGTGTGAACTAATTTTGTTTGTGTGTTATAAAAAAAAGATCGATATTTCTGCCTTGTTGTCCTACAATTTCTTTGAATGGACTCTCCCTGAAAGAATCCTCTTCCACCATGTTACGGTGTGATTAATGAAAGCCTATTAATTTCTTTCATTAACTGTTACGGCTTGGCAGTAATAAATTGATTCGGCTTCGTATTCAGTTTAATGAATACTGAGGAACACGGATGTGAATTATTTTGACAGTTGCGAAATGTTTGGTTGGCGACGGCGGCAGTGGCGGAGGCGGCCGTTCGTCGCGGATTGAAAAGGCTGCATAATGCGGTACCATTCAGCGCAGCGTGACGCGCCGTGTCCGCTAACGCCCCCGCCCCCGCCCCCGCCCCCGCTCCCGCTTCCGCTCCCGCTGACATCCCGCCTTCGGTCTCATGACTGCTCCTGCCCCGCCGTGCCACCTCAATTGCCCTCTTTCCACCTTACCTCGCTCCGTTCCTCTCTCTCTCTCTCTCTCTCTCTCCCCTTTCTCTTCCCCTCACCGAATTCCGTCAAGCTCCGTCCCTTGCCCTACTACAACCCACCTCGCCCCGTCCCTCTCTCTCTATCTCTCTCTCTCCTACTTCCACCTAGCTCCGCCCTTTGCCCTACTGCAACCCACCTCGCCCCTTTCCTCTCTCTCTTTCTCCTAGTTCCGCCCGTTGCCCTACTACGAGTACAACCCACATTGCCACGTCCTGCTTCCGCCCCATTTTCATATTTGAGACCTTCCCTTACCTCGCCCAGTCCCACCGCAGCCCCTTCTTTGCACCCACCTTGGCCCCCGCCCTCTACCCCTACTCATCCCCCGCCCCCTGCCCTCGCCACCGCGTACATGTGAATGGAAGGCACCAACGCAGGAAGGCTCTGAATGTTTGAATGTAGTACGTGTGTGTATGTGTGTGTGAGAGAGAGATATGTGAACATGTTGAAGTAAGTACATTATTATTTTTGTGCAGGTTTCAAATTTGCTGCTGTCAGTCAGCTGGAAAATATCACTAAGATGAGCATTTGATTTTTTGGTTTGCGTCATGGGGACCTACTTAATTGTAGGCAACTAGGCCATTCTATTAATTATTTATTATTACACAAGGATTAATTTGACTTGTTTAATTTCCTGTAACTTATGAAATAGTTAGTTCACGTAATACGTATCTGAAATGAAATGAATTAATTGTATATTTTTATTATTATTTTAAATAACTCAGATTATATTCCGTGTAGCATAATTTCAGGCACTTGTATTTTTATTATTCCTGGCTGTAATGAATAATTTAAGTTCAAATCAATTAGACAGCTCTCAATTCATCTCAAGACTTTCATTGTTGCAAGATCATAATTAACCTTGTATTATATTGATTGACTGATATTTCCCAACACGTGAGTTGCTGTAGTCGTTAGTGCCGTTAATTGTTTTTCTCGAGAGTTTTTCCTCTTCGCCAAATGGTGAGATCAGGCGCCGACATACATATTGCTCATGCCGATTTTTCTCTTAAAAATATGTGCGCCAGCGCGGCTCCACCAGTCGGGACAAGCTCTAAGCTTCCGATTGGTCTGGCCCGACATGTGTGGAAGTGAAGTGCATGTAAGCATAAACAAGAGTAAAAAGTGGAGTGAATAGAAAAATAAGAGGAAGAAAAGATAGTTCGCGGTCTGAAGCCCAATTTGTAAGAGTATTTCCTTCAGCATTCGCCTGATGTTGATCGAAGAAAACGTGTAAAACCACCCCGTTGTATTACATGTGGTAGGTATGAAAGTGAAACAGGTGAATCTGATGGTGTGGATTGATGCTCTTTTCATTGCGGTTGATCAGACTTTTGGAGGTAATACGTTTAGATATTATTTCGATTGAACGTAATAAAAGAGGTAACAGAAAGTTAAACTCGCATATTTACGCAATACATGCTCTTTTAAGCATCTCGAAAGAAATTATGTTTTAAATATTTTGTCTCGCTTCAGGCATTATTCAATTAAAGTTAATTTAAAAGTTCGTTATCATTTTGTAACACGAGTTTCTTGACAGCATATACCTCTCTTATAGGCTGAGAAAGTTTTAATCTCAAAACTATGTTTATATAAACACGATACTGTAATACCTACAAGTAATTATTTAATCTCATCTTCATTCACAAAGAATAATTGCGACCCAAAGCTTGAATCAACTTTTCAATCTTATCCCTTTGATGGAGGACGAGAGGCTTTTCGTGGTACAATGGCTATCGCATACTCATTCCATCGCTAGTGAGCTGTAAGATAAAAGTCTTGAAAGTAAATTGTTAGTTTTCATTATTGATAAAGACTTTTATTTTTCCAAGAAAGAAGCAATCGACGTGAAGTCGACGATAATGTGACGCTCTGATGATTGAAAAATTACAGCTCTGCGTTGAATTTCTAAACAATTACACATCTCAATTAAATATATAATCATTCGCATTATCTTTTCAGTTTCTACGTTATTATTTCCTATTAATTCATTCCTTTCAAACAATTTTACTCTTTTATTTCCTAGTTTACAGTTATTCAATTTTAATGAATTGGGAACTGCCGTCGCTTTAGTATAAGTTCCTTCTAATTTAATTTTCGTCATAAGCATCCAAACATTCTCATTAATGGAGTTTGTATCCACACCTTTTCCCCAATACATTTTTGAGAAAGTTGATTTATTTTCTTTTAATTCTGGACAATGAGACTTAACATGTCCAAAACCTTTACAAACCTTTACAACATTTTTTTCTCCGACCTATCCCGACTATACAAATGATTTACAATCTTTGTTTTTAAAAATACTCTGATTAAATTCTTCGTTAATAAAAACGTTGCCTGTTTTTTAAGTTTAAAATTGTTTCGTACTTCATACCAATTTTCTAAGGCTTAAACTATAATACAGTTAAATAAGCAGTCCGCTTGACACAAAATTTTTAAAATTGACTTTTTAAAAAACTTTCCGAAATGTTACGAATATAAAACATACATGATTTTGTTAAGAAAATATTGCAAATTTTTTAATAAAAATGAAAAAAATAGATTTTTCCAAAATGTTGACATACAGCATGTGCCTTTAGGGCAGAACAAAACCATAAAAGAGTCTACAAGTCTAAGAGACAAAATTTATGAATTCGCAATATTTGTTGCTCTTTCCTTGCTCTCGAATATGATCGTGCGTAACGTTGTCGTTGTCACATTTGTTGTCACCACCGACATTGTTGAAATTGTTGTCACCACAGACATTGCTGTCGCCACCGACATTGTTGAAATTGTTGTCACCACCGACATCTCCAACATTGTCGCCGTCGCCATCCCAATCGCCGCACGGCGCCGTCACACAAGACGGCCGAGAGCAACGAGACGGCGTCGCGACGCCACGAGCCGAACTCCAGCGGCCCGCACCGCACCTCGCGGCGCGACGGAGCGAGCGAGGATCGAGGAAATAAGATCGGCGGCGTTCCCCAGGGTCCGCGGGGCGGCCCTTTGTTTCCGCGCGTGGGCCTCCGCGCCCACGGCGCACCGGATAAAGTTACGCGCCTCGGGGGGCACAGGCCGAGGACGAGGAGGAGGACGAGGCCGGGGCGGCTGGGAGTAGCATGGGGGCGGGCGCCACGGAATCCACGCTATTGGTGGGGACGAAGTGTGCATTGGCGACGGTGGTGGCGATGTGGAGCGTTTGATTGATTAGTGATTCCGGGCGCGTCAACGGCTATGATAATTAATCTCTTACGTGTAGTGTATGTTTTATCCTCGTGATTGGCAGTGGTCTTCCCCATCTGGAAGGCGAGATCTGGCGCTGACCCATCGTCGGCTAGTGGGGTTTTCCCCAATCAGGTATCTTCCATCAGCGGGGCACCGCCCCTGCCAGGGCAAGCTCTTAAGTTACCAACCGTTCTCCCGACATGTGTGGCAGTGCAGTGCATGTTAGTGTATGTATGTTAGATTGAGAACAGGGCAACGAAGAGGAAGGAACATGTGCGCGCTGTCTGTGATCCGTTTGTTAAGGCACTGCTCCGGCGTTCGCCTGGTGTTGATCGGTAAAACCACCGTTCAGAGAAATCACCGATCGGAAAACTACCGATCAGAGCAGCCGGCCGCTAGAATTCTCCTCCAGAGAGAGACTAAATTCACCGAGATGACGAGCTAGCGTCGAAAACCGCGCCACCGTCTGGACTCAAACCGAGGACCTCCCGGTCAGAGGCCCTGCATGACATCAGTTGATGTCCTGAGCCTCCTCTCCCGGTACGGGGACGAAGAAGACGGGGACGTTGGAGGTGATTTGGGTAGCGCTGGCATTGGAGGCTGCGGGTGGTGGGTCAGTGCAGGCGGTGAACGGCGGAGGCGACTTAGGCGGTGGCTTCAGAGACGGCGGGGACCACGTGAGCGCGCGGCAGAGGGGGGGCCGGCGGGGGCCCGCGGGGGCGTCGGCGGGGACCAGCGGGGGCCGGCGGGGGGTGGTGGGGAAGAGTGGCTGGTGCCGAGTGCCAGGTGCCGGAGCGCTGAGTTACCGCGGCCCCCTCGGGTCCTCGCCGCCCCCGCCGCCCCCACGGGCCTCTTAGCGTGATGAACGTGCCCCGTCGTGACGTCACGCCCGCCGCTGCGCATTTTGACGAGATCGCCTTCTCACGTCTCCGGGGAGCAGTCATGGCGCGGTCAGCTGTGAGGGTTTTCTCGGAAGGGCAGTGGCGGGCAAATGCTATTTGTAGCGAGAAGCAATGCCATGGGACTGACTTTATTTTTATGCTCTGTTGTAGGCATGCTATTGGTGTCCCTGATCTGCACTCAGATTGTGAAAAAGGTGTAGCGATAAAAAATAGTATCCCTAGGAAACTCAGTTTATTTTATCCAAAATAAAAGCGTGGAATTATATTATTCGAAGAAATTCTTCTGAAAGATGGTGCGTATTTTGAATACAAATTTTAAGTTCTCGTACGTTTTCTAAATTTATTTTGTAACACTCCCGGTCGTCTCGTGAGAGAACGCCCGGTAAGCGGCCCTGAAATAGCTCAGTCGGTGATGGAAGGAATCGTTAACAGATACTGGTAACATGAAAGAAACACTTCGATCACTGGTAAAATCACTTTTATTCCTGGGCAAAATAATTCAAAATGCCCCAGGGAAGTTACACATGTAAATAGGATCAGAAATCTGAAAATTAGGTGGACAGATAAGAAGATGAAAAGTTAGTAGCCAGTGTAAAGCTTAGAAATTAGGAAGACTTATAGTTAGCATCACAATGGTAACAAATATTACAGACCAGTGTGTCTTAGCGCGACACCGCATTACAGGATTTTCGCAGGGATGAATACCCTGAATTATATTGCCTTGGTAAAGTTTCTTTTTGTGGGCCCGAAACGGGCGCGTTGCCGTCGAGGGGAGGCGGCGGCAACCTTCGCAGAGGGCGCGGCCGGGGCGATGTCCTTGTGCCCACCCAGGCACGCACGTCAGCTGATCGGCCGTCTGAAGGCGTCACCCAAAGGGGGGGCGGCGCGGCCAAGGGAAGGCGGCGGCACGGCCGAGGGAGCGGCGTTGTAACGGCGCCTGGCAGTCTGGTTGAGCTCGGGGTCGGCCAGCAGTCACTCTCGATTTCAAGAGCGTAGTAACCAGTCACGGATTCTTCTGATACTCGTGATTATTCACAATTGCAACTTTGGAAAGTCTAGAAATCCTGCAGCGACACATTCGCTTCACTTTGCAACTGATTCCCGCTTCAGAGAATTTTCTCTGCCCACGTTACTCTGCTCTATTACAATAGCCCACACCGAAGTTTTTTCTAAGTCCATCAGAGGCGAACTTGCCTCTGGTCGGTGAATAGCTCTCCCTCCCAGAGAAGTTTCTCTCCCGACTGCCCTGCTTTGAATGCAAATTTTATAAGTCAAATCTTATTAGGTTAACTTTTACCCCCCACTCGTTTTCTCGCATGTTCTGGCTCCTTAAGATAGTTGCGTCGCTATTGGCCGAAAGAAATGGCGCATTACGTTATTTCGACCAATAGTGACAGGGGTAGTGAATGGAGTTCCGACTCTTTGCATAACTGTGAGCGTCCAGAATTTTCTTTGCCCTTCTAGAACGTGCTCGCACAAGACGGGCGTTGTCCGTGAAAGAATTTGTCGATTTCGGATTCACTGGATGTCGATTTCAAAAGCGATCTAGAAGGTTCGCGCAGCTGGCCATGCGAACACGTGCTCCACAGTAAATCTGTCGACGACTGACCCTTTAACGACTTTCTTAATGTGCCGGAGGCGGAGACGGCTGTCAGATAAGCAGGGTTGCGCGCGTGAGGCCATGTCGCAATCTGTTCCCAGTCGAACTCATGGTGGCCGAGTCTGTTTGTTTAATTTAATTTTCCTGGCATGAGGAAATCGGTATCGCCACAATTTACTATCCAGTGGTGTGAATTGAATTCTGAATATTGATCCAACAATTATTAAGTATGTAATATTTTTATATATAAATTTATTTTGAGTACATTTGAAACTCTCAATTTATTGGCAAATGTACGTTCTGTTATGGTACACATTTCTCGTCTTGCGTTTTACACTAATTATTGTATATGGTGTAAGTTCATTGTACTAGTAATGTTCACCAGTATCACACTCGTTGCAACATCCCACCATTTTACCCGTGTTGATAATGCGCTGGCTTGTAAAATCTCTCAAGAAGTATCCTTTCCCTTCTACATAGCTTTACTTTTACACCCCCTTGTCCTCGCCTCGGTTGATCCTCCCTATCCCCTCTCCCGTCCCGTCCCGTCCCGTCTCGTCCCGTCCCGTCCCGTCCCGTCCCGTCCCTTCCGCCGTCGTCCATCAGCGCGGGCCGCTCTCCACCAGACTGCCCGTCGGCTCACCGTCCCTGCGGCCACTCCATTTTCTCGCTTACCCCTTACCTTTCCCGAAGACCTAACTCCCAGGCCTTCGTATCTGCGCCTGTCGTGGTATATTGCTCGACCCGTCGCACGGTGGTTTGAAAGTCGCAAAGAGCGGGCAAAATTAATTTTTGCGAACCTGTTCGATGAACATGTTTCAAGTATTCAGATTAACACTTTTGTAAAAGTGTGCTCTGCATCGTTAAAGGACTGCATGTAATTCAGGCCTGTTCTTAACTGACTTAATATTTTTGGTTTCTACCTCATTGTTTTGCTCAACAAGAAGAAGAATCAAGATCATTACTGTATTTGATTTTGGGCATTACCGTATTTGTAGCACTACTAAGAAAGAAGACCTGTGAAACTTAAAAAAGAAAAATGACCTGTGATAACATTTTTAACCATTATTGTGTGGTGATAAAATGGGAATTTTAAGAGCATGCGCAAAATTGTTGCATGTGATAAATCAGTTTTCAAAGTAACATTGTTATAAAGTTCGATATTTGTATCGTTACTTCTCATTACTTTCTAACTATATTTCTTTTGAAACCCAATGTATTGATTTCATATTTGTTGCAAATAAATGTAAAGTCACAATTGCAAGGAGGAACGTTTCTTGACATACAACTAATGTACACGTTTTTACATACTTGAACTCGTCTTACTAGCATTGCGGAAAATGACGAATTTGTTTACTTTAATTTTGCAACTCCTATCTAGTATGTATCCATATGATCATATAATACTGGTTTGTAGATGAAGATAATGAGGAAGGAATTATCGCATCGAATTCACATCCTTTAATTAAACATATTGTTTTCAAAGTTGCCAGGAATTGATAGAAGAAAATCGGAGCAACCGGCCTAAGAATTCTGATCAAGGCGGTGATCGGTACATGCTTAATCCCTGCTATTTATCTTGTAATAAAAATCCTCCATTGTCGGGACCCGAAAGTAGATCCCACAGAGTATGAAGCTACAGCAGCGAATTTCCTTTTGGAGAATATATTTTGTACGCCTCTTATCTACACCGGACCATAGCGAACCGCCGCCCTGCCCCTTTGCCTGGATATGATCACCCCACCTCCTCCTCCTCCTCCGGCGCGCCGTATCGTCCCTCGTCCCTTTCGCAAGCTCGCGGACACAGGACTAAACTTTATGAAAGTCGTCGTATTCCACCCCCCTCCCCCACCCCCACCCCTCCTCCGCTCCCCTGAGATGCGGCCTCCGGAGTCTATCTCCTCCGATCCAGCCCTTATGTTTCTCCTTGGCGGGATACATCCCTCAAAGTGACTTTCCCTTGGCGTCCGTCCCTTCCTGAGCCGAGGCCTCATTCTGCGCGCAGCTGCTCACGCCTTCGGACGTGATCTCGCGTGCGAGGGTGATTCGGTCGGCGCGCGCAGTCACGCGTCGCCGCTCGCGCTACGCTCAGGAGGTTGTATTTACTAGGCTGTCCGGGTGACGCCGCGTCCATGGCGAAGGTGCCGACGTTTCGGTCGCCATTCTGCGACCTTCCTCAGGGCGTATTGCCTGGGGCCTATTCTCGGGGGCCTATTCCCCAGGGCGCAATACGCCCTGAGGAAGGTCGCAGAATGGCGACCGAAACGTCGGCACCTTCGCCATGGACGCGGCGTCACCCGGACAGCCTAGTAAATACTGACTCCGGCCGCGGAAGCCTACGCTCTCGCTCAGGAGGTTGTTTCTTGCCGCACGCGTCAGCGACCCCTAGCGGAGAGGCCGGCTGACCTGTGTTCCTCCGAGCCATTCCCTTGGCCACCAGTCACCGTCAACATCACCTTCAGCGTCACCATCAGCTTCGGCGTCAGCGCCAGTGTATGTGTTTATTGTTGCGGTGGATGGATGTGGTTATATGTGGTGGGTGGATGTAAGCGTTGGCCTAGTCGTGATAGGAAGACCGGTACCCGGGTGCTAGCCCCTACACCAGTTTAATCGCCTACTTAACAAATTCGCTTTTGAAAAACTGGTGTTTTGTGACAACTCTTTATGTGAACAGAAGATTTAGAAAATATAGTGATTATTCTTGATATTGAGATGTAGCCCTTAGGATACATAAACAGACAATGAAAATTTGACTTCTATTCTGCGATTTTCGTAAATCTGCCACTGGTAGGTTACAGCTGTTGACAGTTTCATCCAATCGTAAACTTGAACGTCAACATATCGACGTCAATATGGTGACGTTTAAGCTCCCGATTGGATGAAACCGACAACATCTGATACCTGCCAGGGGCAGAGTTGCATAAATCGCAGTAAAAGAACTTAATATAAAACTTACAACTACTATTTGGAAGTAATTACAAAATACAATGTGGAAAAGTCACACACAGCAATACCACCAGAATCATGATTATTGTCAACATCACCATGACTGTCGCTATCATTCTTACCGTCGTATCGCCATCAGCATCACCGTCAATATTACTGCCATTACACTGGGCGTGGAGGTACAAACGGTTGCATGGCAGCATGGTGTGCTCAACGCCATGTTCTCGAACCCCCGACATGGTGTTCTGCTGTTCGTGGTATCCTCGAACTCCGACAGGAACAGATTTTACCGAGGGGTGAGGTCGAAAGTCAAATAAACGCATGTCATAGTGTTATACGACATGTAAAAGAACTATTGGTAACCATAAAAAACGTGGTCTATATTCTTTAAATGAAAAAAGTTCATTATAAGAAAATCTTATTATAATATTCAAATACCTATAAATTGAATATTCTTCTGATTAATACGACCAAGACTGAAGAACAAATATAATTAATTTTTCGTCCGTAACGAAGTCTATAATATTTTTTAATTATCGAATCACATAATCCAAGTTTTGCTAATTGTCTTGTTTTTTTTATTTTTTTACTTTTTGTCATTTAAATCTCAATTTAATAATTGATATCACTTTCAAATTAATTCCTTCTCGCGTGAACTTTAATTGTCACTAATCCACTTCGATGTTTAATAACATCAGTGGATTTGGGTCAACGTTTTATGAATATCGATGTTTCAATTTTGAGAATCTGTGTTTAGAAATATCGATGTTTGTTGGCGAAGTCGTATTCCTTTTTGCGAGACACAATCAACTTGTTCTTCACTTCGAGTGCTTGTCATGCATGTCATTCTCAGCATTCATTTGTAATCATTTACTCCAGAGTTCAATAGTAGAATTTTCATTCCAACTGAGTGATGGTATATTAAGCTTTTTCACGACTTGATGTGTCGGGGTTTTTCTATACCCGTGCCTTTCTTTCCACCACTTACTCCATTTTGATGCACGTTACATCATGTGACCTATCCTAATAACGCAACAAGCATGACGAACATAGAGATGCAAAGGCGACAGGTTTGCGAATGTACGGCTCGATTTTTTGCAATTCAAACCGCGCAAAAATGAACTACACAGTGAAGCCAATTTTCGACAAAAATATATTTGTTTTCACATAATGCAACGAATTTCGAACCTTTTTCGAGAAAAAGACTTCTTCGAGTGTTTTGTTAAAACAAGCCTCCTGTGTACTGCCTCTTTTTGTCGTGAAATTTGTTGTTCCGGAAAGTGTGGGCGTTTGTTTATCCACTGCTGCTTTGAGTTTGTTTGTTTGCTATTTCCCCTGTAACCCTTTGTTTACGCACAGAAGCTTGTTCTATGAGACGTGCACTTTTTAGTTGGCGAAAAACAGTCATGAGAGCATGTTAAATATTTTTACTATCCACTACATTAACACATTTTACCATACTGTTTACCGCAAACACTTCAAGGACAAGAAAGATAAAAAAGTAGTATTTTTATCACATGCAACAATGCATATGAAAATTAGATGGGTTTTGTATTTAAAGATTTGTTAAATATGTTAATTGAATCATTATAAATGAATCGTCCTTTCTGCATTTCATTCACATCAGAGTTGCAGTTCCTGTCCCTGCCGTTACCATAAGTTCTAATGGTAGATGCAAATACAAGCACGGAAAATTTCTGGAACACGGTATTCAAATTTTCCTACCCACTACAATTTATGAAATTCCCATTCATACACAAGTAACGACTTAATGCATCTCAAAACTATGGCCACACACACAGATTTGAGAAACATCTTTATTGAATTTAAAATATTCTAAAAATATATTTTTATTACGAAATCAAATAAAGAATTGTTTTAATGTTAATGAAATGGGTGTTCTTTTACTGCTGCGGGAATGTTAGTGGCGAGCGAAAACCTCTCACGTATGAAGGGAAGTTCTTGGCGGTCGCCGCTAGTTCCCGTGAGCCGACCGAAGCCGGAGGGAAAGTCGGAAAAATCTCCACTCGCTCGGGGGAGGGGAGGCGTCGGGGGCGAGCCTCATTTCCGGTGCGTGCTGGTGGTGGGGGGCAGGGCGGAGGGGAGGGGGCGGCGCGGCGCCGAGAGTCGTAACGCGGTCTCCGTGAGACGTGCGTTCGTGTTTCGGGCCGAATCGCTTTCCGTTGCTTCCCGCCCGCGGGGCGCGCTCTTATGGGGATCCTGTGCTGAGCGGCGATGGCGATGGCGATGGTGATGACGATGACGATGGCGTTGGCAATGACGATGGCGTTGGTGATGATGATGACGGTGATGGAGACGGCGTCGGCGATGATAATGGTGATGGCAATGGCGACGGAGATGAGGTTGGCGATGACGATGACGACGATGATGAAGACGATGGCGATGACGATGGTGACGGTGTTGGCGACGACGATGGCGGTTGCGAAGACGACGACGGCATCGGCGATGATAATGGTGATGGCATTGGCGACGGCGATGGCGTTGGCGATGACGATGACAATGATGACGACGACGATGATGACGATAACGATGGTGATGGTGATGGCGACGGCAATGGCGTTGGCGATTGCGACGACGACGCCGACGGCGTCAGCGATGATAATGGTGATGGCATTGGCGACGGCGATGGCGATGGCGATGGTGATGGCTCGCCTTGACGAGCCTAGTGCTTCTGCTTCACCCCGCTCCGCTCCTTTTACTGCTCCGCACGGTCACGCACTGTCCTCTCACGTTCCGCCCTGTCACGCCTCGGCTTGCCCCGTCTTGCCTTCTCCAGACTCATTTCATTCCCAGTCTTCTTCTGCCCACCCCCGCCTCACTCTTGTCGTTCTCACTTTTTGGTCCTTATCGGCTCTTCTTGTGCCTCTCCCTGTCCAGGCCCCCTGTCAAACGTTGTTCCGCCCCGCCCCGTATCGTGCCGCCGCTTCCTAAACTGCCGATCCGTCATCGCCCCCCCACTCTATTTGTCCTGATCGGATTAATCCTACTTCATCCCCTTGCCCCGCGTCTTTTCGTCTAACCTCTGCCCTAGTGCATGCCGTTCCGCCTCTCGCCGTTTCGGTGTACATTCCATTTCTGCTCTGGGCCGCAGTGCTTCGACTGCGGCCAGCCCTCACTGGCTCACTCCTTTACCTACACGTGCTCCCTCTAGGTAACTTTCCGATTCGCCTCGCTCTGCCTGCCGCCAACCAGTTCCACTTTCCCTTTCCCTGTCTTCTGCTCCACCCCAGCCCGGACCCTTCCGTACTCTCATCCCCATCTCGCCCTGCTTCGCGCCTCATTACTTCAATGCCCTCCCGTTTCACCGCCACCCATTCCCGCCTCAGCTCCGCCGCCCATTCCTGTCTCTACTCCACCGCTCAATCCTGTTTCCGCTCCGCCGCCCATCCCTGTCTCCGCTCCACCGCTTGTTCCTGTCTCCGCTCCGCCGCCCATTCCTGTCTCCGCTCCGCCACCCGTTTCTGTCTCCACTCCGCCGCCCGTTCCTGTCTCCGCATCGCCGCCCGTTCCTGTCTCCACTCTGCCACCCGTTCCTGTCTCAGCTCCGCCGCCCATTGCTGTGTCCGCTCCGCCGCCCATTCCTGTCTCCGCTCCGCCACCCGTTTCTATCTCCACTCCGCCACCCGTTCCTGTCTCAGCTCCGCCGCCCAAAGCTGTGTCCGCTCCGCCGCCCATTCCTGTCTCCGCTCCGCCGCCCGTTTCTGTCTCCACTCCGCCGCCCGTTCCTGTCTCCGCATCGCCGCCCGTTCCTGTCTCCACTCTGCCACCCGTTCCTGTCTCAGCTCCGCCGCCCATTGCTGTGTCCGCTCCGCCGCCCATTCCTGTCTCCGCTCCGCCACCCGTTTCTATCTCCACTCCGCCACCCGTTCCTGTCTCAGCTCCGCCGCCCAAAGCTGTGTCCGCTCCGCCGCCCATTCCTGTCTCCGCTGCGCCTCCCATTCCTGTCTCCGCTCCGCCACCCGTTTCTATCTCCGCTCCGCCGCCCGTTTCTGTCTCTACTTCGCCACCCGTTTCTGTCTTCGCTCCGCCGCCCATTCCTGTCTCCGCTCTGCCGCCCATTCCTGTCTCCGCCCTGCCTCCCATTCCCTGTCTCCGCCCTGTCTCCGCATCGCCGCCCGTTCCTGTCTCCACTCTGCCACCCGTTCCTGTCTCAGCTCCGCCGCCCATTGCTGTGTCCGCTCCGCCGCCCATTCCTGTCTCCGCTCCGCCACCCGTTTCTATCTCCACTCCGCCACCTGTTCCTGTCTCAGCTCCGCCGCCCAAAGCTGTGTCCGCTCCGCCGCCCATTCCTGTCTCCGCTGCGCCTCCCATTCCTGTCTCCGCTCCGCCACCCGTTTCTATCTCCGCCCCGCCGCCCGTTCCTATCTCCGCTCCGCCGCCCATTGCTGTGGCCGCTCCGCCGCCCATTCCTGTCTCCGCTGCGCCTCCCATTCCTGTCTCCGCTGCGCCTCCCATTCCTGTCTCCGCTCCGCCGCCCGTTTCTATCTCCGCTCCGCCGCCCGTTTCTGTCTCCGCTCTGCCGCCCAAAGCTGTGTCCGCTCCGCCGCCCATTCCTGTCTCCGCTCCGCCACCCGTTTCTATCTCCGCTCCGCCACCCGTTTCTATCTCCGCTCCGCCGCCCGTTTCTGTCTCCGCTCTGCCGCCCATTCCCGTCTCCGCCCCGCCGCCCGTTCCCATCTCCGCTCCGCCACCCGTTCCTATCTCCGCTCCTCCGCCCATTGCTGTGTCCGCTCCGCCGCCGCTCAGTTGCTCGGCGCTGCCCCGTGGCCGCGGGCGTCGCTGGTCGGCGGCGTCGATCCCGCCACCGCACAGAGGTCTCCCAATTGCCTCCATTGAGCTGCGACGCGCCCTTTGCCCGCCGCCACCGCCACGGCCGCTCCGCCTGGAGCAATGCTAGCTATACGCAGCCACGTTCAGAGATACAGTTCGGGTCGATAAGGAGTGCGGACAGCTGGGTATCGCGCTGTCAGTTCGAGAGATGATTGATTATTCGGAGGAGAAATTGAATGGGACCACGTCAATACCGTGTTCTATGTGATGGTGGGCAGGAGTTACTTATATTTGTCTTGACTTAAATGTCTTCCGTGGCAGCAGTTTCATTTTCTTTTAATGCAGAGCAGAAAGTTTCATAAATGTATGCATAAATGAAGAGAAGCATGGTCTCACTTGGTAAAGTATTTTTAGTGTCTACATCTATCACATACCTCTTTATTTTAGCCTTATATATCGATTAAGCGGTCACCTTTACTAACGACCATTTCTTCGTGAAAAGGCTTGATTTTTCCATAAGACATGAGTATATATTCTCTCCATTCAGCGGCCACTGGCAAGGTACATTTCGTTAATTCCCCTTTATTAAGCAGTCACCTCAATCGCTCTTGATTCGTATTATAACAAAAAGCTGAAAAGTGATGGAGATTGTTATTAATTTAATAGCTTCCTTTAAAGAGATGCATTGTCAGATTATGTCGAATAACACCTAAATTCTGTTAACTCACTAAGGGATTACTTTCTGTTTCACATATCAGCAGATCATTTTCATAAATATCACAGAATGAAATAACGCGTTCGTTTCTGTCACTTGACAGCATTCCTATGGTTTGATAACTCATACTTCCCTTCTACAGGAAAACGTTAAGGCGGTTCTCGAGCTCGCCGCTTGCACGTATCCGATCTAAAGTAATTCGCTAACTCCTACCTCTGTAAAGTTTAAGGAAATATTGTCATGACATGAATTGTATCTTCAAGTGTTCTTTACTCGTTTGATTCCACGTTGACGGAAAGCGAGTTTCTCGACTAAGATAGTGGGTGATATATCGAGGGTGTGTTTTGAGATTAGCTGAAAGGAGAAAATTGTCCTGAATACCTTGTTCAAGTGCATTTCTTCATTGATTGTAAATACTAATGTTAAAGAAAAAAATACTTCATTTCATAACAATTAGCACAATTAGACTGTGCTGATTGTTTCCAGTAACTTCATAACTATGATTCAGTGGCCACCTCATATAACGATCAGCGTTTGACGGATCAATTAGTGGTCGCTTAAGTCAGGTTCCGCTGTACATTTAGTATTATTTTGAGAGTTGAACACAATTGAATGCTTTTCTAATGAACTTCAAATTCACATCATATTACTTTCCTTTCAAAACTATGGTGTCCATGTAACTCCTATAGTCTGCAAGTAGTAGCAAGTGTATTCCATTCTCAAGCAGCAATAGGGTAAATAGGGCAGGAGGCACGTATGAAGTATTCTGACAGGCACTCGTTCAGCGTATATTCTTGGCTCATTTTCTTGGTGTCTGAATATACAGCCTTTCAAAAAGTCTATCTTATTATCTTCATGGCCTACCATCTCCCTTACCGTCTTTAATTCTAATGCAGTTATCTTGCATTATTATCGATTTCTCAAGGTAATTGTGATAGACAGTACCTCAGATATTAAAAAATAGTATAAAACGAATTTAAATTTTACACTTTTTCAAAATATTTTTGTTGTATTTCAAATCTCCGAACATTACTTCACGTTCTAAATTAGCCGCCACTTTTTAAGTAGTCATACAGCAAGAGATTCGGATGATTGTAGTATTCGTAGTGGTCTCAATATTTCAAGAATCGGTAACGCCATCGTTCAAGACATACACGACTCAATAATAATCCATAGACTACTTTATCTTTGAAATACTTTTTGAATGACATTTTTTGGTTCTTCAAAATTACTTTAGTCTAACTTATCATTTCGTGCACTATTGAAATGAATGCAAAGGATTTAATTTTGTGGATGGTGAACAAATTCACAAAGACCGAGGACATTTCATCATATTTTACTTTTATTGGTTTATATTATGGTTTATTTGTTTTGCGTGTAGAGGAGTATAACATATGTCTGAAGTGAATTTAGCACCTACTTCAAGGTTACTTTTGTAACTTCGATTAATAGATTTAGGAATCAGAAATTCCTATACGAATCAATATATTTTTATGAATGAAGTTGAATTATTCCCATTTATTGAATTAATTGGCATACATTCTATCTAGCCTTAACGTTCTAAAAATGTAAATATGCTGTGGAAAAAACTCAACTTAGTTTCTTAGTAAGATGTAGCTCAATAACTCTGGACACGGAATTGTCGCGTAGGCAGATTTAAAGCAAAAATAAAAATTGAGGCATTTGCCAAATATTGACAGCTGCATTTATTCTTATGAAAAACCTCGCCCCTGTGAATGACGAATACGTAAACTTCTTTCATATTTATGGATTTATTCAAATTGAAGTCTGTTCTTGCCTATATTAATAGCTGGTGGTTTTGTTCCTCATGCACATATCGAGTCCTAAAATATTTCGTTCAGAATTTTTGTTGGACTTGTGACGTGCGTATAGTCTGTATCTAAAGAAATGCAGAGATGATATGAGAATATCATGACCAAACGTGATATTATGAAAAACGAAAAAATGCAAAAGATTGATATTGGGGTTTCTGCAACAATAATCTATTTTATTTATTTGTCTTTTAATGTGGGGTAAACCATAAGAGAATAGTGTCACTATCGATTTATTAAAGAGTTTGGCTGTAAGTGGATGGAACATGCATTTAATGAAGTACATATAAAAAATAAAATAGTAAACATGTATTACACGAGAAAAAATATACTGAATAACTTCTTAAATTAATTAAACTTAACGGCATTATATTGAAGTGTTCAATTAAATATATAAGCCCACTTTCTTTGCACAAAATGCTAAGCACAAAAGTCTGAACACTGAAATATCAATTTTCACTTGTGCAAGGCGTTTTATATAAATACTGCTACACATTTTACCTTTTCTAAAAGATATGTGACCACGAGCACATGCCGTCGACGATGTACTTCCTGTAAAAAATGTGAAAAAAACAAAATAAAATTGGTTAAAACAGTATTCCATTATGATTTGAACCACAGCACACACATTTTTTCTATTTCGTTGCTTTTAAAACGAAACAAAAATCGTTACGTTCTGTTAGAAAATGAAACACAGCGAAACTGATCGTGGATATTACGTTGCGTTTTAAAATACTCTCGATTTTTAACGAGTCTCAACATTTCCGTGCGCTTCGATATCACGCGATATATTCGTAGAAGGGAGCCTGATGTTTCGTTTTACACCGTTCGTTCCAAACGGCATCGTTCCATGAATAGTGAACCGTTGGGGCTGTCTAATTCAGAACGAGGGACGGCGCGCGCCCATGTTAATCAAGATCTTGGATTGGATGCGCCGTAATGACGCGTGAACGTCACCTGCGCTAGTTAGCCTTCGGCGTCATCAATTTCAGAGCGGACGGGAGGCAGCGGAGGGGCGGACGACGCCCCAGGGTAGCGCCGCGGCCGTCGCTACCCCCGTCTCCGTCGCCACCACCGCCTCCATCGCCTTCACAGTCTCCACCACCTTCACCGCCACCACCGCCTCCATCGCCATTGCCGAAACCACCGCCTGTGTCTCCGCCGCCTCCGCCGCCTCCGCCGCCACCACTTCTACCAATGCCACTGCCGCCACCACCGCCTCCTCCCCCTTCCTGCCTCCGTCGCCACCACCGTCTCCACCGCCTCCGTCGCCTCCGTCGCCTTCACAGTCTCCACCATCTTCACCGCCACCACCGCCCCCGTCGCCACTGCCGCCGCCACCACCACCACCTCCGCCCCCTGCCCTGCCTCCGCCGCCTTCGCCGCCTCCGCCCCCACCTCATCTACCAGATACTCTACCGCCACTTCCAGTATCGGCACTTCCACCACCGCCATCGCTACCTCCGTCACCGCCACTATTGCACAGTCGTCATCATTACGTTTGCCATTCCGTATCGTCAGGCAACATGTCCTTCTCACAACTCCCGCTCCTTTAGAACTAAAAGATTGATTGATTCATTGATTAGAGCTTCCGAACGCATCAGTCACTAAAGTCATTAGTCCCGTAAGTGAAGTGTATATGTTTTCCTGGAGAGATAGAGGTGATCTGCTCCCGCTGGGTGCACGATGGGGCCAAATGCCAAAAAGCTGGCCAAAAGTCCAAAAAAAAAAGTTACTAGATAGGGATTTTGTCGTTGCTACTTCAATAGGTTGGTATTTGGGCCGTTGAATTCCGCAATTAGTAACGGTTTCTCTCTTATACTTGAGGTAAGAGATCAGTTCAAAGTTGGGCCTCGAGCGATCGATATCGGTCAGCTGTGAAACGTGTTTTCAGAACCTTTGTGTTTCGAAGGATAGAGAAGCGTGCAGTCGGCCGAATTCAATAAAACAAAATGGAATCTATTCCTGAGAGTAAGTAGAAACATAATATGTATACTTAATTTTTTTAAAAATAATTTGTTAATGTAATAATTAACGTTGATTGTTGGCAAAAAATGAAAATGCTATAATCAAAAATTTGTGTTTAAAATGAAAAATAACTATGTGCACCGTCGTGCGGGGCTAAAAACTTAACATGACATTATTTGAAATGTTATTCTCTGTGAGAATCACAAAAAAACAGCTGCCCGTAGCTGCCGTTTTAGTGCCTGTGACAAATTTTCGTAGCGCGTGCAACATGTAGAAATACAAACTTTTGATGATTTTGTTCGCCATATTGGTCCGCCATTTTGTTTTTTTAGCATTTTTATTCAATATTTATTAATCAGCATGCTTATAAACCCAAATCAACTCATTTTTAATTATAAACACGATCATTTCGTGTTAAAAATGGAAAAAATTGATGATTTGGTCCGCCATATTAGTCCGCCATTTTGTTTTTTGGCATTTTCATTCAAGGTTATTAATTAGCATCCTTAAAAATTCAAACTAACTCTTCTTTACTTATAAACATAATAATGTTGTGTTAAAAATACAAACTTATGGTAATTTTGTCCGCCATATTGGTCCGCCATTTTGTTTTTTATGCATTTTTATTTAATATTATTAATCAGCATGCTTATAAACCCGAATGAACTCATTTTTAATTTTAAACACGATCATTTTGTGTTAAAAATGAAGAAAATGATGATTTTGTCCGCCATATTGGTCCGCCATTTTGTTTTTTTGGCATTTTCATTCAAGATTATTAATCAGCATCCTTAAAAACCCGAATGAACTCATTATTACTTATAAGTATGATCATTTTGTGTTAAAAATACAAAATTTTGATAATTTTATCCGCCATATTGGTCCGCCATTTTGTTTTTCGGAATTTTTATTACAGATTATTACTTAGAATGATCATAAACCTCTGAATACAAAGTTTCAGTCAAATCGTACAACGCTTTCGACTTTTGACCAGCTTTTTGCCATTTGGCCCCACCGTGGGGTGGTGAGATCCGAATGCCTAGCAGCGTGTTCCCCAACCAGGGATCTCCCACCAGCGGGGCACTGCCCCAGCGGTGTCGAAGTTATAAAGGTAACCTTGAAGTAGGAGCTAAATTCACTTCAGACATACCTTTTATACTCCTCTACACGTAAAACAAATAAACCATAATATAAACCGATAAACGTAAAATATGATGAAATGTTCTCGGTCTTTGTGGATTTGTTCACCATCCACAGATTAAATCCTTTGCATTCATTTCAATAGTGCACGAAATTATAAGTTAGACTAAAGTAATTTTGAACAATAAAAAAATGTCATTCAAAAAGTATTTCAAAGATAAAGTAGTCTAGAGATTATGATTGAGTCGTGTGTGTCTTGAAAGATGGCGTTACCTCTAAGTTCCCGGCGGTCTCCTGCCATGTGGGTTAGTGTAGTGCATGTAGTGAGGAAGTGTGTGAGTATGACGAGGGAGCAATGATGGTTTGGTAGGGTACTTCTCTGACATTCGCCTGTTGTTGACTGGAGAAATCCCGGAAACCTACTGATCAGAGAAGCCGGCCACAGGAATTATCCTCCATACCGCAAGTGAATTCGAACTACTTATCTACCTAGTGTTAAAAATCCTACCACCAGCGGAAGACGAATCGTAGAACCTTCTGCTCATAGGCACTGAGATACGGAAGAAATAATTTGGAAAAAATGTGTTGGAAATTGTGCGAATCCGTGTAACGGAGGAATACCAAAGCAATAGTAGTTTATATCCACACTTGGATGTACAACCATATTAAATAACATGGGACGAAACCGGAATGTTCTTTTCAATCTTATTATTTGGTAATAGAACATGAAATACCAAAGAACATTTGACTAAGTTTCAAAATGTTGAAATGAAAGCGTTTAAAATTGGTATTAAAAAACGAGATATTAATTTCATTTTAGGGCACAATGTTACAGAAAATAACATTTTGATTCCATTTCAAAACGTAACAAAATACCCATATTGAACCATGTTTCCTTTCATGTTGGTCCGATTCGTTTCACATTGTTGTTTAATGATTCAGGACATATTTGGCGTTGATGTATGTGCTTATACATTTATCTCCATTGAATCCAATTTACAGTTTATCTGTGCGGCTTATAGTTGTAATCACGAACTAGGCTCTAGATATCGATGTCTTCTGTTGAATATTGACCAGTATCCGCTGTATGGTTGAAAAGAATATGTGTGAGACTCAGCGCCAGTGCAAAAATTGTGTTATGTTGTCCAAATTGGTAGAAATCAAAAAATTCCTTTAAATTCAATTTCGTAAGTTTTAATACAAAAGTAAAAGTAATTATGACTTCATGTTGCTTGTTTTAAAACAGAATAACACTTAGAATAGTACTTTTTGTAAGTAGACAAAGTCAAGAGTTTGTAGTTAAAGACCAAAATATGAAATGAAAAAATTAAAATTACCTTAAATACGAATTCTGGTATCAAAACAGTGTGGAAAAATGAATAATACCACACGTTTTGAAAGAAATTTCTGAGAATCTTCTGAATGAATCCGAAAACAAATCATTCGTTCTCTACAAGAGACGGAGACGTTTCGATTGACCTCTCATTTGCTTCGGTTGACGTACTGAAAGGGATCTACAGACGTGTTCAAATTATTAGACTAAAACATAAGCTCTATGATATAATTGGAGAGAAACGCGGTGAAGTGTGATGTCTGGGATGGGTCTTTTCAGATTGCACATTGTCGAAGAGACAATGATGCAATACCAATACAAAAAAGCTTTTTCCCAAATTATAATGGTTCCCTAATAAAGATGGCATTTTTATGTATGGTGAACCACAGTGCCACAAATACAAAAGTGTCTTCAAGAATTTGGAAGAAAAGCAATTTAAAGTGTTAACATGATCACGGAATAGATTCGACTTGAACATTGTAGAAATTTTATGGAGTATTACCAAGAGAAGAATAAGAAAATATACAAGAAGTCCTGGACAAACCAGAGGAGATTTGATACCGCAACGATGAAATTAAAAACTTAGGAGAAAGGTTGGTAAACATTATGCAAAACAGGATAAAGTTGTTGATTACGAAAAAAGACACGCTCACTAATAATAAGTATTAAAATGTATGACTGTAGCATGTACACGAATGAAAACCTGTAATAAATGCTAATATTTTACGAAAAATGTTTTTAGTGTAATAATTTCAGCACGTCTGTAACCTTGAGTGACGGTCGGACGCACGTGAACATGGACGGACTCAGGTTACTTGAAAACTTTAAAAGGATGTCGTTAATGAAGCTGTGCGGACGGGGAGAACACTGAAGGCCGTTGAAGATCGTGAGCACCGTGAATGACGCCTTCACTTAGGAAAGGTGCGCGTAGGACAGGGCATCGGGCGCGGGGGCGGCGAGACGGGAGGCGAGCGTCGGCCTCAGCGAAGGACCGCGTAGTCCGGTGGGGGGCGGGGGAGACGGGAAGGGCCGAAGGGTACGTCTGAAAGCCGGACGCGGGCACAAGCGGATTATGCGCATGCGGAGAGCGCAGCGGTGCGGAACGCCGGCGGTGAGGCGTCGCGGAGCGGGGCGGGGTAAGGCTGGGCAAGGCGGGGTGAAGCGGGATGGGGCGTGACGGGTCGAAGTGGGGCGGGACTGGACGGGACGGGACGGGACGTGGTGGGGCGAGGCGGGACACGGCGTGGCGGGCAGGGCGGTGCGGAGCTGGGCAGAACAGGGCAGGGCGGGGAAGGGCGGGGCAGGGCGTGGAAGGGGCGGGGCGGGACGGGAAGTGTTGAAAGCGGTCACCGGGGTGCAGAAGAGCAAGATGGCGCTAGGCCCGGGCGCAGTGCTCGTAGCGGAACTGGGCGAGGCGGGGATGATAGTGCGGTGTGGGGCAATATTAGAAGAATGGGGGAAGAGAGGAGAATGAGGGACTTGACTTGGCGTGGGGTGACTTGGCAGGACATAGCGGGGAGTGGTGAGGCGTGTCAGAGGATTGCAGGGTGTGGCAAAATGAGCAGAGATGTGACGAGGCGAAACAAGGGGAGGCGAGTCCGGCTGTGGCGTATCGGCATGTAATGGGGCGTGGCTGCACGTGACGAAATGTGACGAGAAAGGGCGGGGCAAAGTACGTGTAGTATATGTATTGTGGCCTGGCGGGGCGAGACCTTGCACGGCGTGCTGAGAGATTCAAGGATCTGGTCAGGCGTGGGGAGAGGTAGTGGGCGGTGGTGAGAAATGGCGGGTCAGGACGAGAGGGGGCGGTCAGGGCGGGTGAGGCATGATGATACGTAGTGTGGCTTTGCGGGACGAGAGCTTGTATGGCGTGGTGAGAGCTTCAAGGACGGTGGCCGAATGTGGCGAGAGGTAGCGGGCGGTGGCGAGAAATGGCGCGTAGTGGCGGGGAGGGGCGAGGCGGGGGCGCGAATGTCGGAGTTAAGCGAAGCGGGCCGAGCCAGCGAGGAGCAATGCCAGTGAGAAGCTGAGTGCGCTGCGGTGGGAGGCGGGACCGGTATGGAAAAAGGTGGTCAAGGGGCCCTAAATGCCAGAGGGTGGTAGCTATAAAGAGGATCACCAGGGATGAAAAGGTGGGAATTGTGTGGGATGCCCTGAGAGACCAAGATAAAAGCGGACAGTGAAGGCCGGGCAGGAGATGTGGGTGGTAATGAGAAGGTCTGACGGTTGCAAAAAGTAATATGCGAAAGCATTAATATTTAATTTTGTCCATTAGCAACATCCGCTCATGATGCCTCAAAAGACATCCCACGTTCTCCAAAGTACGAGTATAATAGCTTTTTTTCATTTGTTAATGGTGAATGTCTGCATAAGAGGGACTATTATTGACACACGATTCTAATGATGATATTGATTTTAGCGCAATTTTTTCTACCAAAACACATTATTACAACTATTTACGTTAAAATTTTTCTGGTGACTTCGAAATTCTGGTTACAGATATTTAATGCAAACCTACATATCAGACAAGTGAGGTTATGGGGGTAGTACGAGTTACAAGGAGACATGTCACTACTCAGTAATCGTTTGGCGGCGGCGATAGTGTAATGATTAGCGTATCGGACTGTTATATCCAAGTTCGCGGCTTCAAACCCGTAGAATTTTAAGGGCAAGAATATCCTTCTTACGCCTTCCTTCGAAGGGGAAGTGAAGCCGGCTGTCCCATGTAGATTTACTGAGTGTAAAAGATCCTCAAGCCTAAACGAAGCCTCTGAGCTAAATTGAAATCGCCTGCTTCGTCGCCCGAATGATACCTCCTTTCTCCGCTAGAGGGTGAAAGGAGCTTAGCGAAATTTACGTGGTCAGATGGAAGAGCGGTCCTGATGGCCCCCGAGTGGTCCCGAGTCTCGCCACATAAAAAAAAGGCATCAATTCAAACTAAAAGTGCAAAGGATACCAAACCCACTTCAAGCAAAAAAAAGTCTTAACATAACTAAGATGAATTCACACGAACAGAAAATGATGAGAACTATTCATCTTAGACCCTATTCATGTACAGGTCTTCCGAGAAGTTGAACTACTGTTTGAGCGACTTTGGAGTATCTACAGCGATTGCAACCCAAACCATTACAATTAATTATCAAAGTGCTGCCAGATTAGCTGGTTTCCTACGATTACACCTTTTTTTAAGAGTTACTTATAAGTAGACGTCCAAGGCAGTTAGATCTCGATGCGTGCGATCTTCCTTTCCCGTCGTCACCATCACCATCCAACGATCTCCCCCAATGCTGTCTGTAGTGCTGTGGGGATCTACGTATCGTCCTAAACCACCCCAGCTTAAGCGACATGGTGACTTAGGGTTAATGACCGTTGGAAAGGACTTAATGCGGACTGCAACTGCGAAGACTAACGCTCGGAAAAATAAGGAATTGCAACTATTTTTCATTTCGAGGGGAAATATATCCCAACCTTGAGTTTTGCTGTTTAAAATGCGAGTTATCACTTTCATTTACTTACAAAAGCAAAACATACTAGTTCCTAAATTATGAGACGTAAAATGTGGTATTCACCAATTCTTCTGACATAATATGTTTTGATATCCTTTTTCCCAAGAGGTGTTTATTCGAGTACAGTAATGTCTTCTTCCGAATTCAAGTTTTTCTACTTGATACACCATTATCTGTCAAATGATTACGAATCGTGGTGTCATGAGCAGGTTACTTCGTGATATTGTGTTTTACATCTGTCTTTTCGGGAGAGGTGGCTCAGGACATCTACTGATGTCACTGCAGTATCTCTCACCGGGAGATCCTATGTTCTGGTACCCACGGTGGCAGGATTTTCGACACCCGTTTGTCGACTAGGTCGAATTCAGTCGCTGTTTGGAGGAGAATTGTAGCGGCCGATTGCTCTGAACGGCTTTTCTGTGGTTTCTCCGACCAACACAAGGCGAATGCCGGATCATTCCTAACAAACGGGCCACGTACCGCGCGCGATATTTCCTTCCCCTTCCTCGTCCTACTCTCATCTGTTACTTACACGCTCTTACACTAAGACGCAGTACACTACCAAACATGCCGGGAAACCGCTCGGAAACTTCGAGCTGTTGGGAGATACCTGGTTGAGGGAAACCTCATTATCCGACGGTTGGTCGGCGTCGGATCTCACCATCCAGAGGGGCAAGATCACTGCCACCTCCCGAGAAAAAACAACCACTTCCCTTAAGGGACTAATGGTTTTAGCAGTTGAGAGAATCACTAATCAATCAAAAACTCAGTCTGCCGCCAGAAATTAAATCCCACGTTTTTTAGACGCTGAAGTTTTTCATCCAGTCAGTTGATATGTTCATATATCAGCAGACTCGTTTGTCTCTTGAGATCCTTTTTTTTGTCACATTGAATTGGGGATAGAAAATTGAGATATGTCTTTCTTTGACAATATCATGAGGAAAGAGGTAGGTGATGAAGGATAGGGAATATAATTATTATAGGGAATAGAAAGCGGTTGGCCAAAGTCTTCCATTCTATAGTCACAAGCTGAAAACGTCAATAACTTAGAGGCGGATGGAATAATAGTAACAGAGAGTAAATAGCACTAAAGCAGTCAACGCTGTTTAGGTCTACTTGACTACTGTCAGCTAATGAAATTGAGACGAAGCATGGGGTCGGCGACCCCTCATTCAGGCAGGTGACGGATGGGAAGAAGGTGAAGCAGATGGATAAAGGACTGCGAGAGAAATTAGCACTTTTAATTAATTGTACATTTAGGAGATGGAAGTGAATCAAGATAAATAGTATATGTATTTTGGTGTTAATGACGTTGAAAAGTTTGCATTGGCTAAATTCAAGGATGGTTGATGTTTATCGCGGACGCTGAAGGACGCCGCCTCGCCGACGAGTTAGAAATACGTAAACCAATCTAATAAAAAATTGGTAGTGTGAGACTGGCAATGTTTTGCTTAAAGTAACAAAACAAATTACCTTAACACATACAATTTTGTATTCCCCACCCTTACACAGCGCATTTCAAACGTGTTATATTATTCCAGTTGCTGTAGTGGTTTGTCCAAAATGTTCCGGGCGGCGGCTGGTGCGGGGGCGGGGGCGCTGAGAGAAGGCCTAAGACAGAAGACGAGCGCGTCCAGCCACCGCGGGGGCGTGCTTGCGCCTGGCCGCGCGGGCAGGCGGAGAGGGGCCAAGAGGGTCCGAGGGGCCCGCGGGGGACGAAGGGGGGCAGCGCAGAGGGGCCCGGTCACGCGCGGCGACGATGGCCCTCCATCACTGTCACGGGCGCGCCAGGAAATCCCGTCATGTGCCGTGGGTCATTATCGATCCCGCGGGGCCGCGCGATTTGCCGCGGATTTGAGCGCCCACGCCGTCCTAGCATCCATCCTCCCGCCGCGCCGCGGCCTCCGCCGTCCCCGCCGCCCCCGCCGCCCCTGCAGTCCTCGCCGCTCCCACCTCCGCCGCCCCCACCTGCGCCGCCCCCACCTCCGCCGCCCCCACCTCCGCCGCCTCCATCTCCGCCGCCCCCACCTCCGCCGCCCCCACCTCCGCCGCCACCACCTCCGCCGCCCCCACCTCCGCCGCCGCCCCCACCGCCGCCGCCCCCACCGCCGCCGCCCCCACCTCCGCCGCCTTCACCACCTCCGCCGCTCCCACCTCCGCCGCCTCTGCCCCCCACCCCGCCTTCCCTGCCCTCGCCTCCACTCCGCCTCTACGCCACCTCCCCACCTCCTCCCCGCCTCCACATCGCTGCCCTCACCTCAGACGTTCCCACTCTCCGCCTGCCCACACCCTCGCCCCATCCCCGCCGCCACTCTAATCTCCCTCGTCTCCACACCCGCCGCCGCTACTCCGCCTCCACCACGCCGCTTCCCACTCTTCCCGCCTCCACCCCGCTGCCCCCAGCTCCCTCGCCCACGTACCTCCGTTTCCACCCTCCCCCGCCTCTACCTTAGCTGCTCTCTCCTCCACTCCGCCGCCCTCACCTTAATCGCCGCTGCTCTCGCCTCCATCGCCGTCGCCACCGCCACCGCCGCCGACTGGCTGACACGGCCACCTGCACACCACCCCGTTCTGGCGCCCGCGCTCGACTCTCGCAGCTTCTAACCGACACAAATAGCTTGGGATAATCGTTTGTTTCATTCTTCAGTGCATTTTAATCTGGCATTTGCGATATTGGCGTATTATTGTTCTTTATGATCTTCAATCTCTAATCTTTTCATCCATACCTTTGGAAATATCAATAAAAATTATTAATACGGGTGTATAAACATTAAAATTTGTCATATTATGTTATTCACTTCGGAAATACATTTTAATAAACAGCTTTGTTGTTATGATAAATGACAAAAAGTTACGTTTTGACCGATGTGAAATACTTTTTGTGAGTGGAGAGATCATTGATGATGACATTTTGTGCATTGCCTCAATATTTTTTTTAGAAAACGAAATAAACTTTATTCTTAGAAAATCTATTTTTGATATTAGGCTTTTTTAATGATTGAGATGAATTAACTCACCTAACTGTGAGGAAATTGTGAAGAACTCGTTTGTTAAAAACTCTCAAACTGGCCAAATTAATTTTGGGGAATTATTTTTAAAATTTTGTGTTGTTACGATATTTGGTTAATAAAAATACTCTCATTGTTATACTCCTGCAACTTCAATTCGTATACTACTGTTGAATCTCGTGTTAAAGTTCTTTCAATGTAGTATTTGAATACAGATGTTCCAGAAATTTGAGATAGCAAGAATTTTCGTTAAAAAAGAAAAAAAAAAGTTCATACATAAACGAACTAGTGTCACGGTTGGTCGCGATTTGACGATGTGAATTTGCTAACTTTCGAGAAAATGATCGATAGTAGCGACGGAAGCAAAAATTGAATTCAAAGAATCCCGGTTTTGCCGCTAAAAATAATTCTGGGTAATCCTGTGGTTTAGGGAAGGGCTTTTATACGATTTTTATTCTTTATTTTGTGATGTAACATTTTCAAGCATGTATTTTTAGCTATATTTAGTTTTTCCTTATAATTCCGATAAATTCGGGAATATATTTTTTTCATTTTATGGTAGTGTTTATTATACATCAAAATATGTAAGTGGAGAAAATATTGTTTGTAGCGATTGCTTATTGCTATCAAACAATTCTCATTTGATGGCCAATACAGTGTATGAAATGTATTCAGTCTTCACAGAAAAAATGTAACAAAGTGTGGAAGGATACAAAACCTTTCATCAAAAATGCAATAGGAAGAGTTAGGTTGTGAATACAAAAGTAGCAGTATAAAATCTCTCTTGATTATACTGTATTTTCGTTACATACGAAGTGTTTGATGATAAAGTATCTTCTTTAGAAACCTGAGGTGTTGTTTGATTGTCTCTCAGTGCATTAAATATAAAAAAAGTAATGATCACTCAAGTTTTTCCCATCCTTTGAAGGATTTAAGGAAGTATATAGGATTGTTAAGTAAATTATTTTAGACAGTGCAGTACAGAAGAAAATGCTTCTTCATATTTCGGTATAAAGGAGGTACTAATAATTCTCTCAGTAGATCAAGGCTTTTGTCCTCCGAAGCGTAGCTACGCAACTCTCTCTTTCACCCTTTCTCCGCGCCCTGGCCGCTACATCGTTTCGGATCAGCGATCTCGTCAAAACATGTGCCTCTTGGCCGGCGGCGTGGTGCCTTGGAAGTACATTCATTATTTCGCAGGCTCCTCCACAAAGACCGTTATCCGCGCAGCCGCGGGACGTGTCTCCCCCGCGACGTGTCTACCTCGCAAGAGCTGCGGCTGACGGAGATTCGCCTCGAGCGTTGGTTCATACGAGAGAAGCGACGGCGGTGGCGGCGGCGATGGCGGTGGCGGTGGTGGCGGCGGCGGCGGCGGCGGCGGCGGCGGTGGTGGTGACGGTGGTGATGGGGATGGCGGCGGTGGCGGCGGCGGCGGCGGTGGTGGCGGTAGTGGCGACGGTGGCGGCGGTGGTGGCGGTGGTGATGGTGATGGGGATGGCGGCGGCGGCGGCGGCGGCGGCGGTGGTGGCGGCGGTGGCGGCGGAGGTGGTGACGGCGATGGCGGCGATGGCGGCGATGGCGGTGGTGGCGGCGGTGGCGGCGATGGCGGAGGCGGTGGAGGCGGTGAGGCGGTGACGGTGGCGGTGGCGGAGGCGGTAGCGGCTGTGGTGGCCGCCGTAGAGGTGAAAGGGAAGATGTGCGAGGAACCTGATGACGAAGTCGAATGCAGTGATTTAGAAAAAGGTAGAGGAAAAGTGCTGGTGGATTGAGAGGAGAAGATAAAAGAGCTGACGATTGAAGTGACAAGAGTAAGTGATGAGAGGTGATGAAAGCGGAGAAGATGAAATAGGAGGATATGAAAAAGGAGCTGGAAGGAGAAGGACGAGGAGGAGAAGAAGACTATAGAGGAGAAGCGTATTATTTTGGAGTTCTTATGACTGACACCAAGCGTTGCTTGTACCGTTGCTTCAAAATTGGGTCTTTTCAGAACCCAAAACTCTTTTATTTTATAACTGTACTTCTACGTTACTATTACAACAATCCTACGAGCAATTAATGCAATTCTACGATAAAAATAATATTATATTATGGCATGATAACCTTATGGCTTATATTAATTTACGAATATCAAGTGATTTTACGATTACTACGATACGACAGCGCAAGTATCGTAAACATCGTGTGTGTGTGAGTGTGTATGTGTGTGTTTGTGTATGTATTAATAACATTACATTGAGTTTCAAACAGCACTTTTTATATGATTGATGATATATTAAAAATTAAACTTATACATTGAGAGGTTATGTTGGAATTGGTGCGCAGAATTCAGCCAACGACAGCTGGCAATCTTTCTTTTAGCCGTCCCAATTGGCATTGATTATGCATGAATACAACATTTTTATTTATGAAACGAGAAGTACACGCGTTAAAATACTTTAGTTTATTATAGAAATGTCCTCAAAGTTCGGTATCTGTCTTTATTTCTTCTCATCTTAATAATTGATTCGCTCTTCACATGAGACGTCATTGCTCTGATTTTCTTCTGCACAGGGATGATTTTACTCTGATTTTCTTCTGTTTTCTTTGGTAAAGAGGAGGTCATATACGTTTGAACATCACATCCTTAAGGGTTGTTTCGGCACAGAACATAATATACACTATCTAAGGAAACGTGTAATGAAACAATATCTGATAGTAATTGGTTCTTTCTCAACTATAAACTCTTTGGAGGTTGGTCAAACACCTGCTCTAATGGAGCTGTATCATATTGACAGTCATTATGCAACGAGTTGCAGCCATCTATTACACAAAAAATGACTTTTAACACGCTTGGCATACACTATTTTTTGACGGCTGTACTGACTTTTATTTCATTTTAATTCATGTATATGAATCAGTTAATGGTGTATTTTACAGTAAGGACAATAGTTTGTGTTGCTTTCACACGAATGAAGTGTATTCTGTTTGTTTGCTGCATTTCCGCTATTTTGTGTGAAAATTTGAGCATCGTTTCTCATTTAGCACTGATTCTAGATATCAAACTTTTAGCACGCTCTAAATTCCCTTAAGGATTTTTGTAGTGCCAGTTCACAAAAACGCTTTTGGGCACTTCTCTTACGAGCCAACCAAATTCAATCAGCATTTTTGCCAAAATTCGCGAGCACATTTAATTTGAAAATGTGGATGTTTCATTCCGTAAGGAACACTACCAAGCCCATATACACCGTGAAGCCATTGAGATTCTTAAAAATCCTTTTAGTTTTAATAAAAAAGAGAAAGGGATAAAAGTCCTCTCCGCACGTTTACCCGCACTCCGTTGTGTGAAACCTAAACCCTTCCTACATCAACAGCCTCCACCAGCGCCCCGTCCGACAACCACCAGTACCCCACCGTCGTAACCAAAGGAGAAATGATTATCAGTCGCCAGTTAGTTATCTGAAAGGACACTGCGTGTACCAGTAGCATCTGACGATTTCTGCCGCAGTCGCAGATGAAACGTTTGTGCGAAAAATGTCCAATATACCACGGCCAATCAGCCCGGAAGGTATTATTAATAATATATCCAGCCGTAAAAGCCTAAATTGTTTTATTCTTATTACCCTTCACGCGTCCCAAACAGAAGTGTTCGTTGTACATGCAGCAATTGCTCCTAGGTTACAGAGGAAGTCGTTACAAAGAAATGTCGGAGAAGCAGAAGGCGGCGCGGCGGGAGGGGCGAGAGGGGCGGCCGGCGCCGGCGCGCGTTTCACTCGGCCTGCAGAGCAAGGCGAGGCTACCGCGTACCTTAAGCGTCGAGCATTCTTAATTGGGGAGCTCTCCGCCCGCCAGCAGCCGCCCCCGCCGCCGCTCTCCCTCGCGCAGTTGAATTTGGGGAATGACGCGCCCGCGGCCGTCCCCCCCCCCCCGGCGCATGCCTCGGCGGCGATGGCCGGCGCACGAGACAAGCTGGTGAAGGCTCGGCTGCGGGGTCGTGGCGGTGGGGCTCTGGGAGCGGGAGCCTGGCGGCCGAGGCCTGGCGGCGGGGGCCTGCCGGCGGGGGCCTGCCGGCGGGGGCCTGCCGGCGGGGGCCTGGCGGCGGGGGCCTGGCGGCGGGGGCCTGGCGGCGGGGGCCTGCCGGCGGGGACCTGGCGGCGGGGGCCTGGCGGCGGGGGCCCGGCGCGGGCGCTGGCGGCTGGGGGCCTAGCAGCGGGGTGGGGCTGGCGGCGGGGGCCTGGCGGCGGGGGCCTGGCGGCGGGGGCCTGGCGGCGGGGGCCTGGCGGCGGGGGCCTGGCGGCGGGGGCCCTGCGGCGGGGGCCTGGCGGCGGGGGCCTGGCGGCGGGGGCCTGGCGGCGGGGGCCTGGCGGCGGGGGCCTGGCGGCGGGGGCCTGGCGGCGGGGTCCTGCCGGCGGGGTCCTACCGGCGGGGTCCTGCCGGCGGGGTCCTGCCGGCGGGGTCCTGCCGGCGGGGTCCTGCCGGCGGGGTCCTGCCGGCGGGGTCCTGCCGGCGGGGTCCTGCCGGCGGGGTCGTGCCGGCGGGGTCGTGCCGGCGGGGGCCTGCGGCGGGGGCCTGGCGGCGGGGGCCTGGCAGCCGGGGCCTGGCAGCGGGGCCCTGAGAGCGGGGCCCTGGGATCTGGGGCTTGGCGGCGGGGGCCTGGTGGTGGGGGCCTGACGGCGGGGGCCTGGCAGCGGGGTATTCCCAGCTGGGATCATTTCGCCAAGTAGTCGGGGCGGGAAAGGATCCGCGTTTCGGGTGCAAAATAAGGTAGAGAGATACGGGCGAGGGTTAGGACGAAAGAGGAAGGGAGAAATGTTTGAGTGGAAACGCGATAAGAGTCACGTTCCGCAGAGGAGGAAGTGAGGGATATGATTATTGCCCTACGTGGACGGTGCATAGGAGGATTGTCGAATTAGCTGGAAGTGACGAGGGAAGGGACAAAAATGAGAAAAGCTGAGTGAACGTGTTCAGATCAGATACGGCAAAGCCTGAGGAACGGAGGAAAATTCGCTTTGTAGCAAATTGAACTTGAAAAAGAGTAGTATAATAACAGTTATGCAAAATTTATCATCGGTATTACGATAGAATGAAATAGAGATAAGGAACGTGTGTATAGAAATGAGTAACGATACTAATGAGCGTATGACGACGAATTATTTGTGAGAAGTGTGTGTTATGGGATACCAAATTAAAGCAGGGTCCAAAAAGCCGATGAATAGAAAGACCGTAGAATTGTAAGCAAACGATAAGAGGTAATGAGAACGCATTCGTTTGAAGTGTGAGTAAATATGAAACGAACGCGCGGCTTCGGATGCAGGCGAAAAGAGCAGTCACAGACGAGACAGAAATAAAGCAGGCGCGGGGGCAGACACCGAGGGCCGACTGAGCGCTCCGCGCTCGCCTCGAGCGGAGCGATTCTAATGAAGACAAAAGGGGGCCGATGTAGGCGTAGGTGCAGGGCGGGGTCTGGGCTCCTGTTACTGGTATTTATATCGAGTACACGTCGCGTCGTTACACGCGGAGGAAAGGCCGAGGAGGGGGCGGTGCCGGGAGGGAGAGTGACGAAGGGGGCGGCGGGGCTGCCTTCAACGGCAGATGCACACGCCCGGGGGCGGCAAGGAATGCAGGGAGTGCTGTTTGCCGACGGCCTGCGAGATGGGCGCGGAAAGCTGAGCGGTGCGGGGTGGGGGCGAGGAGTTGTGTCTCTCTTTTTCTCTACTGTCGTCTTCCGGCTTCATCCTCTTGGCCTCCTTCGTCTACCTATCCCTCCCCCGTTCTTCCTATTGTTTTCCTCACCGTCTCTATCCATTCCGCTCGACTCTTTGCATTTCTCGAACTTTCCGCCGGATCCTTTCTCCTCTGCCCTTTTCCCTGTTTGCATTCGTCCACTTTGTCCTATGGCCTCACCGATCTCCCATAGCTTTCTCCGGTCTCTCACGTCTTCACTCTATCTCTCTACTCTCCCCGGTATCTCCCCTGTCCTCACTGTTTCCTCCCAATCTTCCTTTAGTCCCCCGTTATTCCCACCTACCGGACTTCTTTGTTCACTCCGTACTCTCCCGTCCTCCTGCGACCCCACTGTCCTCCCTCGTCATCTCTCAATCTCCACATATCGTCTCTCATCATCCCCCGTTCTCCCCCGTTCTTTCCCGTGCTCTTCCGTTCTCCCCATCTTTTCTTGTCCGTCCTCGGCCTTGCCTCACACCGCTGTCCACACCATTTCCTCGATCTCCCTTATTCTCGGCATCTTCCCTGCCTGTCGCTCGGCACCCGGCGTCCCCTGGTGCGCCTACGCTCAGTCTTTGAAGCCGCGTTTCCGTAGAAGGCTTCGCAACAAATGCGCGCCGCCGTGCGTTCGCGTGCAGAACCCGGCGCGCAACTTTTGATAGGATTTGAATATTCAACGTGACTCGTCATGTTTTTCAGAGGCCTACAGTGTGCTTTATTTGTCGTGGTAGCCGGAATGTGATGCTGCGAGTTGTTCAATGTTTTTTTGCGAAGGAAATATTAAAACATGTGGGGAAATTAATTGTAGTTGTGTAACATAAACACGCTGGTAAATGAAATGAGTTGAAGTCGTGTTGTACATTTTATACATTATGACAATTTCTGATTCACAGAGTGTGAAACGTGGTTGCAAACAAATGCAAAATGTAACTCTTGAAAAAATAGAATTGATTCTGATTACAGCAGATGACTCAATGCTTGTAAGAAATTATAAATGGCTCTGTCACGTTAATGAACGTTCTAACGTTTCGTAAGCATTCCCCCTCCTAGCATATGTAAAGCTCTTTCTACATTCGGACTTGTTGTCATCTCGGCAACAGCTCGAATATAACACCGCTTGCAAATCTGGTCTACATTCGCCACTTAGCGTAAACTGTACAATTCCACTCTTCAGAAAAACCATCATCGTGCTTACCCACACCTCGATTTGTGCAGTTTCCTTTCTAGGGATATCTCCCGCTCCCCAGCGCGGCACCCCGCCAGCAGAGTCAAGCTCTAAGCTTCCGACATGTACTTGTATGTATGGTACTACTGTAGATGTAATATTTCAAATCTGTTCGAAATGTACAAATGTATATTACGCAAGGCCATTGCAACTTGTATAAAAGTACACATACAATTAGATGTAAGTGTGCATGGCTGTGTGTGTGTAAAGGGAAAACAGGGGATGCGGATGAAAAACGGAAGTTCGAACGAAGTTCATAGCCCGTTTTGGGGGGTACTGCTCCCCTATACGAGCGGTATTGATTGGAGAAACCACAGAAAACTACCGACCAAAGCAACTGCCTGCTAGAACTCTCCTCAAAACAGTGGCTTAATGCGACCTAACTATCTAGCTAGTGTCAAAAATCGGCCTCCTTCGCGTCGGCAACTCTAGGCCTATGAACTGCAAATATAAGGGATGCAGGCACGGAGCCATTTCGGCAGGTCAACGTTCGTGACTCGTGTACTTTCGTATGAGAAGCAATGGCCATGAGAAATATGCATTTGGAACAGATTTGAAATATTCAGAGCTTGTCAGGATTATACCAAGTGATATGATGCAAACATAATTTATAAATCAATTTAATATGTATATCGGCTTAACACAGTATTTTAAAAAAAGATCACATTTCACCATTTGAATATTTGAAAAATAATTCAGAGTATTCTGATGAATTATGAATAGTAATCATACGTGCTTCCAATTCTCAGATACACGACCTGCTTATTGACATGTAATAATTTGACTACTTTTTAGGTGGTTTAGTATGCAATGGGATATATTCTCTGAATGTTATTCAAAATCATTCTTTCCACTTTGAATATTCCCAAAGGTCGCTCAAAGCTCCCAAATAATATACGAGCAATGATTCATGTTTTCATCTCCTTCCCATTGCCAGGATTGATATACTTTCATGAGAGCATTTGATGAAACAGGCAAAGCGATTTGAAGATGTAATGCCCGATAACAAACGCTTTATTCATTATATATTTTTTTCTGAAAGTTGATGTTGCTTATTTCCGCTATAAAGTTGGACTTTTTATATCGAGTACACCTGAAAGTGAAAACAAGAAAATTGAAAGATTAAGTTGAGGTTCTATATATTTTTATTCTTGTTACAAGTATGACTAAATATACATTTATGCAGTGGTTGAACGCATATAATGCGATAGAAAATAAAACAAGAAATTTCTGATCGAATACATTGCCCTCTGATGACGACAGCTTTGTGAAGGCAAACCCATTTTGCCTCCTCATTGGTGTCTTCAAGTGCGAGAAGCAAAAGTTGCCCTTGGATGTTTGGTACTCTTGCGAAGAAGGCTTACCTCAGTTTCATTATTAAAGCATTGTAGATGTTGGCTTACCTAATGGAATTCATTAATGCATTGGTCTGATACAGGAAATTTTATTACAATAAAATTCCTTGGTATTCTTTGGTGTTGCACCTCGATGGCAATTACTCCACTAAACATGGTTGATGGGAGTTCACCCAATCAATATCATCAATATCGGATTCTTGTAGCCAGATATTGCACTGTCCATCACAGATATTAGAATGTAGTGAGGTCCGTGATATCTTTTGAATCTTATGCAACGGAATTATTGTTTCTTTTGAAGGGGGTAATTTTTCACTAGCTGCAAGGGAGCTAGTTTTCACTTTCTCCCTTGCTTGGGGTTTCACTTACCTTAATGCTTAAAAACTTTGTTAGAAGTAGAACATAATCAATTTTAAACAATATTTAGATACAGATAGTATTATTTAAAAATCTTTTATTCTTATATATTTCTATTCATTTTTTATTGTCGGAAAAAAATCATTTCCAAGTCTGCCAGGAACAAATTTAAAATTGTGAGAAAAATTCGACACCAAGTTTCAAATCCTCACAAAACAGTAGTGCCCTCCAGTTTTTTACATGTGCAAACGTTTTATGGCAAAAGTTTCATCGTAACTGGTTTAATACCTCGCAGCAGATGGAGACAATTGCTCCTATTAATATGTTTAATGACTTGGTGGTTACTATTTACCTTACATTTTCGCTTGCTCCGGTGTATCGTATCTAAATTTTTACTTCAAATATATCCTTCAGAACTGATTTATCTGTGAGGTCGCTTAAAACTGTGAATTTCCCGTTCGGTACTAATACAGTTTTGTAATTCGGATTCATAACAAGGATTACTACGAGTCTCTAATCCCCTCCATATTATTATAATTATGTTATAATGTTACCGGCTGTGTAAATAACAGTAACATTTGAAATTATAAATTCTATATCCTAATTACCCATTAAATATAATGAGTGGTTGATATTCGATATACTGCATAAATGTTTTCATTAATTAATAGTCACGAAATCCAATTATACTGTATGTTATCTGTTATTCGGAGTCTTTCTCGGACTATTTATATCCAGTTGAGCATTTTATTATCATTGCGACACGAAACAGTCGAAAGAAAAATGCTAGAGACTGTTTAAAAAGTATGAGATTTGTGAATTGTTCGGAAAGTATGAAAACCTGGAAAATTGTTGTTTTGTAATTGGAGAATCGTACTGAATTTTAAAATATTGACAATAAATAGTGGGAATTTTCAAACATTTGAAACATTTCATTTTTAGCACATGATTACCATATTCTTTACATTAAAGGTCAAATAATTAAAATTTCATATTTTCCGAACAACACCAAAACGTGAACAGACTTTTAACGTGCTCGTTTAGCGCTCTCTCGTAAAAACTAATCACTCGGACCATCGCGTCTTCCGGAATCACTCAGCTTTTTTCAAAAAGGAATTACTTTCATGGCTACACAATTTTCGGTTCCTTCGGTTGGCACCGGTTGAGCCACGAACTTTCCCTCGCAGCGTTTCATTTCGACTCTCCGCTTTCGCAATAACTCCGGATTCCCTCTCGCAATTTCCGTGGCCCGCGCCGGAGGCGTGAAAATGTCCATTACAATTTTTGTATAATTTACGGTATTTTTAAGGGGGCGAACGCGGGTGCGACCGCGTATGGGGCGCTTTACGCTTGCATCCTCCTCCTCCTCTGCTCTGCCACCCCCGTACTCGTTCCACGCCCCTCTCTCTCTCTCCCTCTCTCTCTGTCTCTCGTCCTTGTTATTTACATCCCTCGCCTCTCCCCCGCGTCCTGCATTATTTATATCCCCGAGCAACGTAATCCTTACCCCGCCAGATGACTAGTGGGAACGGCCCCGCCCCTCCTGCGCCCGCCCGCCCGCCCGCCACGGCGTCTCGCCTGGGGAGGTTTACTGCCGCCTTGGAACAAGCCAAGATTGGGGAGAATTTTGAGGCGGCCGAGGAGTCCTTCCATCTCGTCCCCGACTCCGTGGGAGAGGGAGCGAAGGCGGGTGGGGGGGAGGGGGAGAAAGCGTAGAGAGTGTTTTCCGCCCGCTTCGACGCCCCTGGGGAACACCAAGGTGGGGGTGGGGGGAGGGGAACCCTGAACGAGCCAAAGCCCCGCTCTCTACTCTTCTCACATGTTGGCGACCGCCCCAACCGATCCTTTGACGATTCTGTGTACAAGAAAATAACTTCGGCATCTCTAGCGATCTAGTCAATTCGGCGTATGGTTTGCGAGCCTAAAACTCTCACTTTGTTTTGGAAAAGATGTTTTAATCTAAGGAGCTGACTGTGTGGTTAAAGGAATCTCCTGGTTCAAGGTTGGTCACTGCCGCAATTGTTCTGGTTTTATTGTTAGGAAGCAACTTTGATTAGGCAGAAGATCCACTTCTTTGAAATGCTTTTATTGCCATGTTCAGTTTTTTGTTCTGTAAAATAATACAAAAGGTAATCCTTTATAATGCAAAGCAATAATTAAAAACAAAACATTCCATGACGTTTTGGTAATTTTAACTTTATCAATATATAATTATATTTTCTAATTTGGAATAATTCCAATAATTGTGATTAATATGTGACTCTAGATTCGGTAATACGTTGTACTTTATACGTGTCGGTGCGCATTATAAACATATGATTTGTAAATGGAAATTATGAATAATGAATACTTAATTAATTCAGCATCTTTTCAGCCCATATTGAAAATTGAAAGGAATGCCATAAAATAGATTATGAATCTATGAGTCCAAATGTTTGAAACAAGTACTGTTATAATCTTCGTCGCCGTGGATTTGTTTTATATCTTAATAACGAATTTAGTTGTGAATATTGTTCATACGGTTACTTCAAAAGGAATCGTATTGAGAAGCGAGTTAGTGATTCTAACTTCTTCACAGTAATGTGTTAAAATAACAAATAATATAATCATTGTACTACGAGTGAAAATATTAATAAGCAAATTATGAATTTTTGTTTGAAAAATAGATGATTATATTGAAAGTCATAATATAATTTGTACACTGATGCGGATCATGTCAGCAATAACTTAATTCAAAACTTGTAAATTCATGAGTATAAATGAGAAATTATAGTATCAAAGAATAATGTGGCGCTTCACAGCTTACGACCTGTAACGAAAAAAAAGTGAACAGCGGCGTAGTGTGAAGTAAAATAATGACCCTGTGGTGGGGCTGTAAATAGTTCATGCTGACCAAAACCTCACGATAGAATGTGTCAACAGGAATAAAATTTAAATAGATACCTCACATCCATACAGATGTCATTCGGAATTTATCACAGGTTTATTAAATTAATTTTCTTTTATACATCACACTTCGTAATAATTAAATTAGTTTAATTTTGAATGTGAATGTCACACGTGTTTTATAGAAGTGTCGATTTAATTGGATATGATGTTTAATAAAAGAAGGTTCGAAATGGGTATTGAAATCTCTACGTTTGCATGATTCAAAGAATACGTGTTTATGATTTCACTTCAGAGTGAGATCTAAAATAACAAAATGTTAGAAATGAAAACAAAGCTAGTTGGGTCTATCTGTGGGAGATTCAAAAGATTACAGAAACAAGAGAGCTGGACTGTACAAGTATGAAGTGGTGTAGTGGGTATCGTGTTTTTAGGTTTGATACAAAAGCAATGTCTTTATTTCTTTCTCTCAACACTGATTAATTCGTCAAAATGTATATTGAAAACAGAACACTATATTTAAGGATTGTTTTCTGAACTCATAATCCTAGATACCGTTAAGCCTCTGGCGATATTCTTTAACCTTCGGGTTCGCGCGCTTTTGTGTCACATGGGCGTTCGCGGGGCAGTACTTTTGTTGCCGACCGGCATCCTTCATTTTTCTCAATATTACAGCTTCTCTTGATCTTCAGTCATCGGTAATTTATTGAATAATATTAAATGGGCATTTTAGTAGATTACAAATGTATTGAAACTATTTTAATTATTCTCCAGATAAGAAATTTTTGGAGATGACCTTCGAAATCAGTCTTCTACTTTTGCTTCACAAAACACTGATGACAAATACATTCATTTCAATAATGGCATAATAAAAATAATAAAGTAGGAAGGTATAAATCTAGTAGATAAGATAAAGATGGTAAAGAGGGGGAGAGAAAGTGTGTAGATAACTAAATATATTATAATAAAACATGTATAGTAAATATTAGGAATCTAGATTACTAAATTCCAATGAAATCACCTACATATTACACGCAATTAACAGCCAATTTATTTAATTAGCACTAATTAGCATACGAAGAATAGTATGACATGTTTATTACAAAATATACGAAAAATATTTTTACATATTCATCACACTCGTGAAAAAAAAACTGGAACAGGCGCAATCACGTGGCGTTGTTTATGCCGCGTAGAGTGATGACATTGGTCACTTTTGCGCGAATTTGGCGCAAATATGAGTGGGTCTTGGTGATGTTACTGCTATCTTGTCTCAGATAAATGAATAATACCTGGCTTCCCGAATTCTGAGTTGAAACATCAACGCGCAGCGCCGTTTTATTTTCAAAGTCGGCATTTATACGCCTGCGCGATCGCTCGAAGCTTAAATTAATTTTTCTTCAAGCCAAGGTCAATCTAAACGTTTCAAGAAACAGATTGAGACGATCGGTCGACATATAACTATTGAAGTTTATGATGTGTGACAACGGTGTATTGGTGTATTGGTGTGACAACGGTGTATGGCAACTTCAGTGGCTACAAATTGTTTTAACATGATCAATGTAAATCATTAGTGTCAAGAGAAAAAAATAGATTTAGTTGAATGGAGGTTACATTATTGACGGAGCTTCAAGTGCTTTCAGCAGTCGTGGTAATTCCAAGATATCCCGTATCATTGTTGCTGCGTGCCGACATTCCTATCTCTAGATTGCACTTGGGCGTACATAATGCACGCGTGGAGAGGCGCTAAGCGGCGTAGTACACCTGGCTCTTGCGGAAGTCCATTGATCGGTGAACACGACAGAGAGCTTGGTGCGCAGGACACGGGGCACTAGACCGGAGAGAAGGAACGGCAGAGATGAGCAAAGGGAGAATTGATGGCAACAGCTCTTGTAACTAGAAGCTTATTTTGTTTCTTCGTCCGATTTCCTTTGAGGTGGCACTGTGTGACTTTTTATTGTTCTCTCTCAGCGTAATTTTTCCATGCTTTTTGAATTCTTTAATATTTTATATTTATTCAATATCCCCAAGTTCTTTCCTTTAACTACATTTCTTACTCTGCCTTCTCGAGAAAAAGTATATCTGAGACATATTTCGTACATCTCAGTCGCAAGTAACAAAAAATCCACTTTAAATTCAGTGCTTAGATTAGTGCAATGACATACGAACGTATGTCTCGTATGTCTTTACGAGGTCGTAACTGAAACTTTTTAGATCGAAAGGTTGGTAGTTTGAGTTTCAATAGTGGCGGTTTTTCAGTTGGATAAATGAGCTGAGAAACATTAATAACGGGTTGAGGATTTCACATGTCAGCTGTTCTTATCGATCGTTCCAGATCTTTTTTTTCGATTTAGTACAGGCGGAGGCCGAAGAAGTTCTAAACATGCGAATCACAATTCATGCGACCCTACCTGTCCCCACTTGCATCCAGTGAGACATGTGAGGGTACGATCTCCCATTTACACTTTTCGTAGGCGGTTCTATATGTTTCGGTCCTACGCTCTTAACGGGAAAACCTTCCCAGCAGTAGAGTAGTTTTGTCTTTTACTGTTGTAATGCTATACGTTTGCAGCCAACATCTCACTCAGCTTAGTGGAGAAAAGTACTTGAGTTGGAGGCGGTACGTGAAATCTCATGGCGTTGAGCTTCAAAACACCGCATCTGTGCATATTCCCAAACTGCAAAGCACGCTGTGAAGGACTGTGGTTTTATAGAAATCAACCGTTTACCCTACAGCCAAGATTAAGCACCCAATGACTACTACTACCACATCAATTCTCAAGACAGACCTTAGAGGAAGAAAATTTTCAGATGAAAGTAAGAAGGAAGAAGCGCCTTTTGAACATTTAACGAGCCAAACTTCGAAATATTTTTTCAAAAGCTTAGAAATGTTAATAAACAGATGTGAAAAGTGGGTTGGAGTACAGGACGATTAAGTTAAAAAGTAACATCTTTTTTTTAATTTCTGGTTCTTACGATGGTACTTCGTAAGAAGAGAAAGTTATGTAATCGCGCGCCGGAAAACGGCAAATGTTTGACAAAAAAAACCTCTTTTTGCTGGGCCCCGGTTACGAAAAAGTCGATAATTCCTGTTGCTAAATTCCGAAAAAGTTGTAACAGGTGTTGCCAGACTCGATGTTTTGTGGGTCCTTGATTCCGAAAAATCGATTGACGGCAAAATGTCTGTCTGTCGGTCTGTCTATACATGTCATTCTCTATTATATAATATTGGGAGGGAGATAAAAAAGTCACTGTTAAAATAAAAATAAAATATTTTGCGGACGTTTTTCTAAGGGGACTATTTCTGAATACGAGGTAGCTCGTCGATTGATCAATTAATTGGTGTTTCTGAGCACGGCAACTGCTGTGGTCATGAGTCTTGTTTGTGTAGTGAGTGACGTCTTAAAGTGACGGTATTTCTGCCTCTCCTGTAGGTTGAAATACGGCGCCGACCTACACATTTAGCGGCGGCGATGGTGTGACGGTTAGCGTACCGGACTGTTATACCCAAGCTCGCGGGTTCAAACCCGATCGAAGGATTTTTAGGGCGACAAAATCCTTCGTACGCCTTCCTTCGGAGGGGAAGTAAAGCCGGCTGTCCCATGTTAGTAGATTTACTTGCATGTAAAAGATCCTCAAGCCTAAATGACGCCTCTGAGCTAAATTCAAATCGCATGTTTCTCGCCCAAGAAATATCTCCTTTCTCTGCTAGATGAAAGGAGCGTAGCGAAATTTGCGTGGTCAGACGGAAGAGCGGGCCTGATGACCCGAGTCTCGCCACGTAAAATAAGGTAAATTCCATTCCATTCCATTCCACATTGGCTTCCAAAGGATTTAGCCCTCGAGATATTTCTCCGTCGGAACACCAACCCACATGGGAAAAACTGTAAGCTCCCGTCTGGTAACCCGACATGTGTTAAAACAGTGTAGTGTGTAAATATCTGTGAGTTAAGGGAAGAGGCAAAGCAAGAAAGGCGAAGTAATGATCGCGCGCTGTCAGTGGCTCGTGAGGTAGGGTATTTCTCAGGCATTGATTGGTAAAACCACAGAAAAACTACCGATCAGAGCAGTCGGCGGCAGGGATTCTTCATACAGTGCTGCGACCTAGCTAGGAAGTTATGTCGAAAATCCCTCGAAGTCGAGGTTAGAATCCTAGGACCTCCCTGTTCGAGATTGTGTAGAAATAGCGGCAATGCTGCGTTTGAAATAGACTCGGTTGGTGAGGTAGGACAAGAAACGATCATTAGAAAAATGTTGCAAAATTATGTCATCAACTACAAGACGGGCCAGTCCGGATGGTCGAAATCGCTAAGGCAGTAGTGCCGTAGCAATCTCGGACCCTAGGATCGCGGGTTCGAGATCCGCTTCGGGCATGGTTGTATTGTATCCCTCCTTTCACACCCGTATTATCATCATCATCATCATCATCATCATATCGTGTCATCCTCATAGTTACCATACCGTTAAACGCAATAGTGGTCGCTAATGACCTAGTAATTGATGCGACCTTAAATAACAGAAAAAACTATGAGATGGGTTAGGGCTGGACATCGTTTGAGTATTATTATATTCGATGACCCCTAACATACTCAGACACTAAAAGAAAGTGGCCCACGAAATAGTTTTGTACTTTAATAAAAATTTCATTTACGCCACTGTGACTTCATTTTCGGATGGAACGAATGTTACCAAGTCGCGTGCGCATGACCAGCTGAGGGCCATCAGCTACAGGGACGAGATTTGGGGCCCCGGTAACGGGATTGGGTCGCGTGTGTATTACGGGCTATCAGCCCACGCCTCTATTGCCTCAGAGACGCCCTCGACATAGCCATGTCATCATAGGCTCTATCACGGCTCCATGGCCTAATAATTGAGTATTAGCCGCGTCACGCGCGCTCAGCCCCCTCATTACTAAAGCGATATTGGCGGGCGATCGATGTAATTACGAAGAAGTTGACGCGGGCGGGCTTCGCCCCGCCTACGATTCCAACGCCGGTCTGGGGCCACTAGTTGCGCACGGCGGAAGCGCCAAGTTTGGCATTGTTTTGGTGAGCGCCTTGCGCCGCGGCGGCGTCGGCCTCGGCCTCGCAGTTGGCGTTTCGGCTCCTCGACCCTCGGCTTCCGCTTTCAGGGCTGCCAACTTCGAGCATCCGCGCCGGAGTTGCCGGCCTTCCGCTGCCGTCCCTGCCTCCGGGGGCGTTGCCCTTTCACGTCCGCGGCGCTGCTTTCGCCGCTCCCCCTAACGCCGTTCGCCGAACTATGCTCTTTGTTGGCGGCTTTACCGCCCGTCGTTTTCGCGAGATAACTTGTTGTTTCTCTACTTCTCGGCTCGATGGGGTTGTAGTCATAACCTCGTCAGTTCGCATTTTGATGTCCGACTGTTTGGTTGGCTGAATGATTGCTGCATTGATTGGTTGACGTGCTGAAAGAATTGTTGTCTGAGTCGCTACCTTTCTGACAGCTATCTTCCCCCTACTTTCATTCTCTTACACACACTCTCTCTCTCTCTTTACACTCTATCTCTTAACACACTCTCCATTTTTACACTCCCTCTCTCTTTACAGTTTCACTCTCTTTCTAGTTCCTCTCTCTTACACTCCTTCTCTTTTACATTCCTCCTCTCGTACATTCTTACTCTCTCTCCCTCTTACTCTCTCTCTCTCTCTTACTCTCCTACTCTCTTACTCTCCTACTCTTTCACTCTCACTATCTCTCCTTTCTCTCTCTCTCTCTCTCTCTCTCTCTCTCTCTCTCTCTCTCTCCTAAACATTTCTACTCCTTGACACAGTCGTCAACTCCTTCGCCGCACTGACATAAAAATGTCTGTTGCTCTTTCTCCATTGGGGTACCTTCTGAAATACAACTTTCGCTTCTTACCTTTCATATCTTTTAATTTACATACTACTACCTCCCATCCTCCGTCTTTCTCACTGCCGCTTTTTGACCCATCCACACCATTGCGCTTATAAACCCTTTCATGTCTGATTAACTTAATGGCTAGCTGAATGTCTCACCAACTGAGTGTCAGTCTGACTGTCTGATTGAGTGACAGACTGACCGACTGACTGACTTCCTTGTATGACCGACAGACTTGACTGCCTGTGTAACATAACTCTGGGACTGTCTGGCACTCATTCGCATACCTTTACTAACCCATCTAAACTCCAACATCGCTCCCGGCCGCTCTTCTGTCCCTCAACGTGCCCCTGCCCTTCCCGTCCCGTCACCAGCAGCCCTGATTTCCTCGCATTCTCAGCTGTCTCTGCCCCGACGCCGCCATATCCGAAGGTGGTGTTTGTTTGGAGGGGGTTGGGGGGAAGGGGGAGTTAACCCTTCAAACTTAACTCTCGCCGTCTGAGCCCCCAATCGCGGGTCGGAGAGCTCTCAGCCGCTAATCCCCTCGCGCCTGCCGCCACCCGAGAAAATCCACGCTGCACATCTGGCAATTTACCTGTTGGACGCAAAGCCTCACTTAGTTTCACTTAACTCTGACGCTGAACATCCGCGAACTATGGCAGCTTTGTTAGTCATTTATGGACGGTGAAAAAGTGACTAAGCTTTCCGCCGTGCTGGTAAGTAATCGATTGTGAAGCGAGGGCTCTCTGCTCTGTGCTTGCAGTGCGTCATCGTTTTTCCGTTTGTGCAGGAAACTCCGAAATCACGAGAGCTTTCATTTTAATATGACGCTGAACTTTTTAGACTCATAGTCTCCTTTCATTTGCGATATTGCAAGTGTGGTAAACACTCTTTTTTTTATTACCGTACGGGAAGGCTTTTGTGTGCTTGATGTGTTTAGATGTCATGTTAATCCGCCAGTTTAATGTGTGCCAATTGTAATCAAGCAAGACGTATGGTTAATGGACAAGACATCGAAAACGATTGGAGAAATTATAATGAATATTGATAATTTTTTTTCATTCTGTAACAATTAATCATTTAGAACGGTCATATATTGTAATATTTGTTGATTAAACTTGAAATCTTTCTATATTTTTCAAATAATGCTTCTCTTTTACTTACAAGAAACAGTATTATTAAATTTGTGTTTCACTGAAAAGAACAGCGAGACCGCACCAGTATGTTCATCAAACACTAGCGCACTGACATGAAATATGCAAACGATTAAAGAAGATTTTTTTAAATATTAATAGTTTAATGACATCGTCATATTAAATGCTTAATATTTAATACAAGTTCATTCTCGTCCACGTTAGTAAATGTAAAAGGCGGGTGATTACTATCTGCGTTGCCTACCTTGTTTAACATGACATGAATGCGTTATTCAAATGCTTTAATTATCATTTTAAGAGTACAATTTTCGACGTAAAGATCATACCAAAAAGCATTCTATACAAATTAAAGGGACTCTCCAAATTATGTTTCACTTTCAAAACGGTAAAATATGTTCTCCTTTGAAAAACATTCCCACGTTACCTTCTGTAGTGCTGTGTTTATTTCTGGCCTGTTAAGAACGACGGGCGCGTATCCGTTTCTGGCGTACAGCATTTCGGTGGGAGGAAATCAAATATAGCAGACGTTTACAGCCGCGCGTGCGTGTGCGGGGTTCATTTGCAGGGAGGACTGGCACGGGGGTGGCGCGGGGGAGGGAAAGGAGTAGATGCAGAGACAGAGCGCGGTGCGGGGTCGCGTAGGTGGGTGAAAGGGGGGTGGAGCGGGGTGGGAGAGGGAAGCGGGCTGCGCACGTGGGTAGAAAGTGGGTGGAGCGAAGTGGGGGAGGGGAGGAATGTTGCGCAGGTGGGTGGAAGGAGGTAGGGTAGCGTGTGGAAGGAGAGTGGATACGCAGGTGTGTGGAAGGGGATTGTGGAGAGGAGGCAGTAGAGGTGGATGTGGAGGTAGGTGGAATGGGGTGGGGGAAGGGAGGGACTGCGCAGGTGGGAGGGGGTTATGGAGCGGGGTAGGGAGGGGGGTTGCGCAGGTGGATGGAAGGAGGTAGGGTAGTTGGTGGAAGGGGAGGGGATGCGCAGATGGGTGGGAGGGGGTTGTAGAAAGGGGGAGTAGAGGTGGATGTGGAGATGTGTGGAAGGGGGTGGAATGGAGTGGGGGAAGGGAGGGACTGCGCAAGTGGGTGGAAGGGGGTAGGGTAGTTGGTGGAAGGGGAGGGGATGCGCAGGTGTGTGGAAGGGGATTGTGGAGAGGAGGCAGTAGAGGTGGATGTGGAGGTAGGTGGAATGGGGTGGGGGAAGGGAGGGACCGCGCAGGTGGGAGGGGGTTATGGAGCGGGGTTGGGGAGGGGGGTTGCGCAGGTGGATGGAAGGAGGTAGGGTAGTTGGTGGAAGGGGAGGGGATGCGCAAATGGGTGGGAGGGGGTTGTAGAAAGGGGAAGTAGAGGTGGATGTGGAGGTAGGTGGAATGGGGTGGGGGAAGGGAGGGACTGCGCAGGTGGGTGGAAGGGGGTTGTGCAGCGGGGTGCGGGAGGACAGGTGGCTGCGCATGTGGATGGAGGAGGGATGGAACGGATGGGAGTGGAGAGGTGGCTGGAGCAACGCGGGGAAGGGGAGGTGCAGTGCAAGGGGGGAAGGGGAGAGTGGAATGGCGCGGGGGCACAGGAGAGGGAGATGAGCAGGTGGGCAGTCCCTGGAGGGAGTGTTGAGGACTTAAGGGGGCAGAGGGGGGTTGACAGGGAGAGAGGAGCTTAGAGGCGGGGCGAGGATGACAACCCGGACTTGCAGGGGTAAGAGAGGAGCGGGGCGGCGCGGGGAGATGCGGGGACCGTGCGGAAAATGAAGTGAAAAAAGTAGCGCAGAGCTGAGAGTTGGGGATGAGAGGGCGTGAGGCAGAAGCGGCGTGGGAAGGGCGGGGTGGTTCGGTGAGGGGCGGCGCGAGGGGGGCAGGGGCGGGGGAGGGCGCGGCGCGGGCCGGCCGGGTGAGTCACCATCCGGTTGACTAGTCGCGCGTGCTCGCCGCCTGCCCGTCGGCTTTATCACTGTCGCCGCCGCCCTGCGCGCGCTCTGCCTCGGCGCCTCCACCCGAGCAGTGGGCCACAGCGTTCTGCAGACACACGACACTCGCGGTGTTTGTGTTTTTCATTTTGTATCTGGCTGACGGTTCTGCTCTCTGAGGCACATGTAAATGAAACAGAAACAATTTGAGAAATGCCGTATGATCAAAAATGTGTAAAATATTAAAGTAGGTACGTTGCATATCGACAGTATACAAGTGCAACTGAAGTCCTAAAACAGCATTTCAAGATAAATCAAGTTAAATTTCTTTGTGTTGAATTTGTCTATTCAACCTCGTTTACTAGATAGGACAAAACACGGGTGTTCTTTTACACACGTGTTATATTGCTTCCAAGAAAAAGCTGTAGCTGCTGCATCAGCACATACTTTTTCAGCATTATTTCTAACTTTCGCAAATTTCGAAAGTTCAGAAAGTTCATTGTAAATGAGACCTACGCCATACTTTTCAGCCTTTGTTCTATCCATGGGGGGGAAATTTAAAAACAAAGGTATTGAACAAGTATTGAAAGTTTTTGAAAAAACAATTGTTTAAAATTGTTTAAAAACATGCCTATCTTTCACACAAAATTGCGCTAAAACCATATTTTCGAAATTTGAACATGGCTTTAGTTCCTTTGAACCATAGACTTTGTTAAGGATAAAATCTCTATCTTAAATATTGTAGTTGTCGGAAGACGTCGAAAAACTTGAAAGTTTTTCAATTTTCGAATAATTATGAAATTTTACGAAACTGAGATCAGTGTCGTTCTTTTAAGCGTCGTTTACTTTATGCGAGAAAAAAGTTTAATCACAATTGAGAGACATTTTTGAAAAAAAAAAAAAATTGGTAAGGCTTCATGTAAAACACCTCTAAAAATTAAAATATCTATTTGAAATTCGCCGGACCTCGGGTTCGGACTTCAATGGTTTAAACGAAACCGTTGACCACAGACAGATGTTTTGCCGTCAATCAATTTTTTGGTATCAAGGGCCCAGAAATCATAGATTCGACTACACAACATTTTAAAAGTAACTTACCACATATAGGAACAAAATGTATCCACATTTTCGTTAACAAGGCCAGATAATAAGAGATTTTTGGTCGAAAATTCACCGTTTTTCGGTACATGACTCAATACTTTCTTTTACGAATTGTGAGAAAGTAAACACGGTCATTCGTCTGGTTTCTTAAGCTGGCAGATTGAAAGGATTATGTAGAATAGAAGGTAATTGCTTTAAATACAACGGTTTCCTATTTCTTTCTTACGAGGTTTGGTCGACATTGAATAGGACGCTATGAAAAAGATGTAATTCTTATCTGAAGGTCAAAATCATTTATTGAAAGTATGTTATCTGAATGGTGGGTTAATTTTAACTTTTCTTAAAGATGCCATTTTATTATATTTTCCAATTACTATTTTTCTTCTCTATTATTTATATCTATACTTTCGTTTTTGTACTTGATGATACTGACGTTACATCAAAGACTCTTCCGCAGTGAAATGCTACGTAAGGGCTAGCATGTAATTTGTGAGAGTTTCAGTGGAGAAGAAGGAAGAAAGAGCAGTACCATTCCAGTGGAGCATTGGCGTTTCTTTCAATACGCGGAGGGCAGGAACTAAAATGGAAATGTACTTTTATTTTCATTAACTTTGTAACTATTCCTACTAGTACTTTTGACGAATAGTTATTCCTAAGCGCCACATTGCTCAATTATCTCCTCTTGCAATAAACCAGCATTTTCAAGTTTCGCTACGTTTTAGTCCGTATTGCGAATGCTTCTCACAAAAGGCACGAGAAATGTATTCATTAACTTGATGCGAGGCAGATGAGAATCTTCCTCTTTCCAAGAGATCTTGAAATATTTTCTCAAACGAAACTGAATGCTAATTAGTTTCCACGGTTTAAGGTGTAAGGAAAAATTAAAGAGAAGAGAGAGAATAAATACATAGGGGAAACTGCCTTTTCAAGACTCGTGTTCTTGCGAAAGAGCGCTGTGAGTAAATGTATAGTTATAATCATAAAAAAATAATCGGAACAGCAAATAATGAAATACTTGAACAAAGGAAAAATGGAAAAATTTAATTATATTGATAAAAATAAAATGTTGAAAATGAAATAAAAGTATCGAACAACAAACAAAGTATGTAACTGAATAAAAATGATCAGTGCTCATCAACAAAATTGGATTATGGGATTTTGAAACTTAGGAATATAAATATAAAACATATTTGTTAATGTGAACAGGTCCATCAGACATTACATTGTTGTTTCAAAGCAAAATTTTAAATCTCTTGTGTTCTTCATCTTCAATTCTTTATTTTGATGAACAATTATGTTTCGCCTTTCTTCTGTCTCCGGGTTAGAGGGTTGTCTCCTGTCAGAGGGTTACAAACAAAACTATGAGCCATGAAGATTATTTCTTTCAGTAAAAGTAAGAAAAGTGAGATAATGATAGTATTAACAAAAAAAAACTATCATACCAGAGGGAGAGGTGACGGCGAGTAAAAACGAAACATTGGGTGGAAAATATGAAATAAAATTACTCGAAAAAATCGAGAATCAAAATAGATGATACATAAATCAGAGAAAAAAAATATTTTGAGAACTATTGAAACTACTTTTAAACTGTACATTTTATTTGACTTAGAATGTTGTTACAAACTGTGGTGACTAGATTGGATTCCACGTTTGAGTTAATGGTGAGTAATTTCAATTTTTCCTGAAGATGTGTTCACACCTAGCCACGAAACGCCGCGAGTGAAGAAATTAAAAACATTCCACCTAAAAATATCATCCCAGTACTGAATTTAATTCAATTGTACCAAATAATATCTTGAATTATTTCACCATACAGACTCTAACTTTTATATTATCTTATTTGATTTTTTGAATATTTCTAATAATTTTATTTTCCAAACTTCTTTGCCTCAGTCACTGTTCACATTTGTGTCCTTCTCCTTCATTTTCTCCATCTCCCTGTATTTGGTTCTTTCTACGTTTTCTTTCGGAGAACCACAGGTTTTAGAATTTCCAAAACGGCAATGCCCTGCGGCCCACTGTGGTCACCCTCGGCCCAGCCACTAGGGCGACACGCCTCGCCTGCCACGCCCCCTCAAGGCCTCCGCCCCTCACCCCTCGCCTCGCCCTGCCATTTGCATATCATGGTCATTAATGCATTTTCAATTTAGAGCGAGTTATGGCCCCGCGGTTTCCGAGACGAGCGCCCCCCCCCCCCAACCCCCCCCCACCCTTCCGCTCAACGGGCGTGCGTCGTCACTTTCAGACTGTCACGCGACGCTGATTCTATAGCCTGGCAAGTTGTGAGCGATGCTGTTGAAATGTGTGCACAAATTTGTGACTCAACTACTTAATTATATAACGATTGAGGTAAACGAGTTATATCATTGTTCATTTATTTATAGTCAATACGTTGAATTTTTTTTATAATAATAATATTTTATTTTGCAATTTGTTTGGGTACAAACATTTGGCAAAATTGCATACAATTTTAATAACATGAGAGGAGTAAGGTCCATTGACCGTACTCCTAATATTACATTTTTTTTCAGATTAACACACACTAAACATATTTGATAACTAAACTAACATACTAAAAATATAAGATGATAAGCATATATAATAATAAAACAGAAAATAATATAACAATTTATAGTCGATATGTCAGGTCTAAAGTATGATATCGTTTAAGTCATCTGGTAGTGTCCCTATTGTCTAGTAAGTTAATGGCAAGAATATTTTGATGGTTGTGTAGTCGTTGTAAGTATTTTGCGCTGGTCTTGTTAATTTCTTCTTTTATTGTTGTCATTTGTAAGTCTCGGTGTATTGTGGCGTTGATACGTTAAATAGTTCAAAATTAAATAACAAACTATTGAAGGAAATTAGTATTTGTTTAATCGTAAGTTGTTGTTTACACGAACTTCAATGAAAAGCGGGCATGCAAAATCAGGTAACATCAATCACAATGAGAGCAATACTTTAAGTTGGGATATTATTTTGATGTAGTGTTATTTACAATAATTGAAATATGTTATAATGTATAACTAGATGAATAAAGAAGGTGATAGAAACACATTATTAATGAAATTTTAGTTGAAAAATTCCGTACAAACACAAAATTGATGTTTGAACCTAATTATAAAGGTAAATTCAATTAGTGTATATTAGGCTGCTACCTATTAAATTACTATATATGTAATGTTAGTAATCCAAAAATAAGTATTATGGTGACTTTCCAAAGCTAATGAATACCCGCATCTACAGTATCACATAATATAATTATTTGCAGCACACTCACAGAAACGTATTTAATAACATACATATTTCTTTGCTTTCCCAAAAGAAACGCTAATTCAAGGCAAATAAAAATATAATAGCATAGCTTCATATTGTCCTTCTTAAAGAGCTTCGTAATTAGTTTGAAAGTATGCTGGTCACAGCTAATTAATTAGCAGACAACCACTATAAAACTGCAAGATAATTATTTTCTTCTCTTTTGTGTGTTTCATATAGCAACATGCAACATGCATATAAGAACATGCAAGTTTGTATAAAGCTTGGCGTTTTAATACAGAGTAAAACATTACATCATTTTCGTGACACGTGACCGAGAAGGATGCAAGGAGATTAGCGCTTTGTTGCATCTCATATTCAATACGCGAGTGTCTTCTTTAACTCCCCGCTCTGTACAAGGGGACCTGCGCACGGCCCCCGCTGTGGGGCTAAATTGATTGTAATTAGGGTGCAGCGGGACATTAGGCTTTTTCCGTCGATCTTCCCCCCTCCCCCCTCCCCCACTCCGCCCTCCCTCTTGTGCTTCCCTCCCTGTCTGGTCGCCCTCCGGCTGGGGAGGAAAGTTTTCGTATAATATTCGATTTCAGTGATGGATGGCGGGCGAGCTGGCGAGCCCGCCGCATTGCCGCAGGGAAATACTTTCTTCCTAATCCTTTCTTCCCCTGGTCTAGACACGGCGGAATTTCACGGTTTTTATTTTCACTCGAAGGCTAGAGGGGGGGCGTTGCGCACCTCGCCAAGCACAGTCCTTGAACTTGTTGTGGAAAGCGCCGTGATTTTCGACGATACATTAATTTCTCGCACTCTAACACGGTACGTACAAGATTGTTGAAACAAGATTTTAATAAGAATAATTTTGTTACCTTACACAAAAAAACTGCTAGACAACACATCCGATTCAAAATATTATGAAACTCCGTAAGACTGGAGTTGTAAAGAAACATGTTCCCCCGAAACATTGGCTTCAAGAAAATGTCAGTTACTCCTCAAATGCAGGAGAAAATAAAAGTGTACTTTAATATTACATCAAGATAAACTAAATAGCTTTCCTTTCAATGTGAAATGTTTACATAACTATGGAGTTCTGGCTACATACATGTCTAATTTTTATTCGTTTTCTGGCGGCAGGTCAGGGTTTCTTTTCTCAGCCATACAATGTGGTCTCTTCTCCGTCGATTTGTTGGAATGAGGAGACTATCTCTGATGTATACAAGGTTCCGAAATGTTAGAATATTGTCTAGTGTCGATATTGTGAAGGCCATCAGTCTACGAACATAGAACCATGAAAAGTCTTCTGTGATTATAATGAATGTCTAAATAAAAATGAAATACGAAAATAAAATTAATAATTGTTCTTGCCTCAAAAATTTTTATTTTCTGTCAATTTGAAGAGCGGCAAAGAATTTGGCAGAGGAGTGGTTCCCTCTGAGTTACTCTTCAACCATCTAGCACTACGGAAGTGGATTCACGTTTTAGTCATTTGGAATACTATTATTATATATAGTTTAGGGCATGAATGGAGGAGTAATAGGATTGGTCTAAAGTGAGCGAAATTTGTCTTTGGGAAGTCTGTAGTGGATTCTTGTTTGTAGGAGGTCGGAAAATTTATTTACGTGAAAAAGTTCTGTGCTGGAAAATTAGCTAGTTTTGCGTAGACCCTATCTGAGATTCAGGAAATATGTTGGGAAATAATTTGGCGGAGGGGATTGTTTCCAACGCCAAATTTCCCTCCGGCCGCCTGGTCGGTGACGGCCGGCGCACTTTTTGAATCCCCCTCGCACAAACGACCGTGGAAAGAGTGCGGGGAGGGGGGGAGGGGCGAGGAAAGTTCGCCGCTGAAGACGACGCCGAGCGCCGCTTGCGCGATCGTCCGCGAGGAGCGCTTGCGGCGCCCTACCTGCTGCAGCCGTTCGCTTCATTACAAAAGCCGTCATAAAATGTTGCTGCTCCTTTATTTTATTAATAACTTTTCGCTCTCCAGGGCCCCGCTCGCAGGGCTCCCGTTGTTAAATTTTACGCCTGTTTTACGCGATCACTGTAAAACCCCGAAAGGAAACAATGGGAAGGAACAGTTGATGATTCATCAGGAAGCTCTGAAAGCCCATTAACCGCCCCCTTGAGGGACAAAAGAGCTGCTAATAAGAGTGATTTACTCGACGTTATGTTTTACGCCACCCTGCGTGGGATGGATTCTTTAGTCGGCTTTGCGTTTGCGCCGCGTAGTTTGAATATCCAGGAGATATTTCATGAACGCGTGATACTAAACAATAACATTAAAGCCAATTGAACATTCATATCTATAATTAACAAGCGGCGTTAATTATTCTCTCTCATTTGCAAATTTTCCTGTTTGCAATAATGTACCTATTGCGCATTAGTCTCATTAATTCCGCAATAACTCATTACCCTGGAGACTAGTGGAAACAAGGTCAGCAAGGGCTGTCGTTTACGCGGGCGCGTGGTGCGGGGCGGGTTAGGTGCGGGGCGGGGTGGGGCGTAGCGGGGCGGGGAGGGGCTGGGCGGGGCGAGGCGGGGAGTAGCGGAGCGGGACCGCGTTATTGAAACGAAGGGCGACGGCCCGGAGGAAGTTCCGGCCCGGAGCGGCCCCCGCCGCCGCCGCCACCTTGTGCCCTAGTTCCAGGCCGCGCCGCCGGGAGCGGTGGCGGCGTCGCCGGCGGGGGCGATCCATCATGGTTAAGTGGGGCGGCCGCTCACCTCCCGCCCGTGCTTAACGAGTGTTCTAATAGTGTGTCGCCTTCTTGCGCGACGCAGCGACGGCGCCGCCCTCTCGGGCCCTCGTCGCCTCCCACCCCCCCACCCTCGCCACGATGCTGTCTTCGCGTGGCTGCGTCATCCCCCCTCGCCTCGGACGCCGGTCCTACTCTTGGGCTTCGTTGCTAACCATTTGCCTGTTCCCTTCCGCTAACTTAACTCTGATTTTAATAAGGATTTTCCTCTTTGCTTTCAATGCCGTACTTTTACGTATTCTGTGCTGCGTCCTCAAAATGCTGTCGGAGTCTTGAAATTTCCCTGTCCTCATTCTCTTAATCAATCCTACTCTTTGGATTCGTTTCTAAGCAATCACCTCTTCCCTTCTGCCATTTTGATATTTATTTTTCAATTACCTGCAAATTATCGAGATTTTCTCCTGTTTTTGCCATTTTTTCCTTTTGTTTTTTCTTTATCCCTGATACTGCTCCCGTTGTTGCTGTTATTCCTTTTTTGACTTCGTTTCGAAGTATTTTCCTATTTTCTTCCACCAAATTGCCGGTTCTATTTCGTGTTCCTTTTGTTTCTTCTCTTGTTTCTCTTCCGCGTTTTGCCAGATAACCTCTCAATCTCAGAATGCTACCTTCGTCTTTGACGTCTTTCCCGTAACCCTGTCCCCGCTTTAGGTTCGTTTCTTCTGTGATTCTCTTTAACTTCGTGCCGAAGCATTTTTCTTTTCCCTGCCACCGAATTCCCAGTTCTATTTCGATTGCCTTGAGGTGACATTTTCGTCTCTTGTACCGTTTCTCCTTTGTTATTGATTACCTTTCCACCCCATATTATGTCTTGAAACTTCATACCCTTCTGTTTCTATTCAGCTTGCCTGTTCGTTTTTAAAATTTTTAAAATTTTTTTTTTTCTCAACTTCCCTTTCCATTAGCGTCTCACACTGACCTTTACATTTTCCCCTTCAGAATCATATTTAGTGTCTTCTTAACTAAACTCCCCCTCTACCCACCCTGTATGGTTGTTTTTCTTCCTGCTCTTATCAGCCTACAACTAATTCCCACCGATGAGCCAAAATCCCCTCCCAGAGGCTCCAACTCTACCCGAATCCTTTTTATCCTTTCTACGTCTTCTCCAACGCCATTTACTCCGACTTCGGTGTCGTTCCTAAGCATTTGGTACTTCCTTTCTCTTTACACTCTAATACACTTACTAATTATTATTAGCATATAGGCCATTACTGATCACGATACACGATTAACGAGTGTAATTCTTCCGGGATCAGCTTTTCAGCTGTATACATCATTACGACAAGATTGTTACGCCTTGAAGTGTGAATTATGAGATGATGGATGATATTGATGGTGATGGGTGAAGGGACAGTCACAAATACGATAATGCCCACGCAGAACTCGAACCTGCAGCCTCCTCATCGGCTGCCGCAACCATCTGCGCCACGGGGCTGGCTCTTTATTATCAACATACCTCCCCTACCACATTCTTTTCTCATTTCCCTGTCCCTGATGGTCACTGCATTTGTCGCCAACTCTCGTACTTATTATTCTAATCCCTCACTCCCTCCAATTCTGGTTGTTCCGCTTTCAGGTCCCATCCTCCCAATCGCGGACGTGGCGTCGTCCCCTTAGCGTGCGTCTCTCGGTCTCCCCTTCCCTCGCCTTCTCTCACCCTCCTTCACCCTCGCTCTTTGGCGCCCCCCCCCCTCTTGTCCACGCCGTCGCTGCGTGCCCGCGTGCGCCCCAGCCACGAGGCCGCCGCCCGCCCCGCCCCGACCCCCCACCCCCCGCCCCGCCCCGCCCCGCCCCGCCCCGCCGCGCCTGGCCCCGCTACGCCCCGGCCGGCACCGCCCCGCGCCACCAGGCCCCTGCCCACTCCGCCCCGCCGCGCCTGGCCCCGCTACGCCCCGCCCGGCACCGCCCCGCGACACCCACGCCGCCCCACCCCATCCCACCTTACCTCGCCCCGCCCCGCTACGCTTCCCCGTGCCGTGCCACCCCACTCTGCGCCGCCCCGCTCCGCGCGGCCCCGCCCCGCGCCGCCCCGCTCCGCCAAACCCAACCTCACCCCGTCCCGTCCCGCCCCGCCCCACCCCACCCCGCCCCACCCCGCACCAGCCACGCTACCCCGTGCCGTGCCACCCCCGCTCCGCGCCGCGCCGTCCCGCGCCGCCCGGCCCCGCCCGGCCCGGCCCCGCCCGGCCCCGCTCCGCCCCGCTCCGCCCCGCTCCGCCCCGCCCCGCTCCGCCGCGTCCCACTCCGCCCGGCCCCGCTCCGCCCCGCTCCGCTCCCCCCGACCTGCTCCACTCCACTCCACTCCGCTTTGCTCTGCCCCACCCCGCCCCCCCCCTCCCCTCCCCGCCGCACCCTTTGCCGCGTCTCTCCGCACCGCACCGCAGCACAGCGCCTCAGTGCGGGTGAGGTGCGGCCGTTGACAGCGTGTGCGCGTGTTGCAGGCGCCGCCGCGATGCAGTGGACGCCCACGCTGCTGCTGCTGCTCGCCGGCCTCGCCGCCGTCGCCCTCGCTAAGGTAGGACGCGCCGCCCTTCTGCACGCTAAGACCTTTTCTCGCAGTTTTATTTACATTACTATCTAGAGAGCGTCAAGAACAGATGCTTGTGATAATACTGATGTACTTAATGTAAAATATACGTCGCTCTTGTTAAGGTAGAAAACTGTTTACGCTTCCTTGTTTGCCCTCTAGGACAAGTTACTTGTGTATTCATAATACTGTTCTTGTTGTTTTGAAAATTTCACATTACTATTATGAGAGCTTGAAGCAAAACACTTCTAATAATATTAATTCGATGTAATATGTGTGTCGCTCTTTATAAAGTGCACCACTTTTTTCGCTATTTCTTTTTGCCGTCCAACGCTGAAGTTTTGTATGTTTATGCTATAATTTTGGATAGTGCTTTTGTGTACTATTATAAGAGTTAGTTCAAGTAGTTAACAAGAAATAATAATGGTATATTTCATGAAAATACAACGCTCTTGCTAAGGTAGGACTCTGTTAACTTTTAATCATTTCTCTATTCAAGACATTTTAATAGTATCATTCTAATTATTGTAAGAGCACCCTCTCCATTACTGTTATGAGAGTTTCAAGCATCGCACGTCTAAAAATGATTTAGTTGATATTAAAAATTACGCTGCTGTTGCTAAACTAGAATCATTGTTTTACATTCCCTCTAATTTCCTCCAGAGAAAAAGTTTTGAATATGCTTGAGGTTATTTTTAGTTTGAACAGCATATTTACTTACTCTTAATATTGCTTCAAGCAATATTTCGATAGTAACAATGATATTGTTAATGTAAGTGAATTCTAATTAAGTAAATTTTCAAATTAAAACTAACACTTTTCATTATATATATTCTTTAAACCTCTTCTTTTTTAATAAAATTATTTTTAGGGTATCAATAAAATCGTTATAGGTATCAATGCCAAAATATTTTTTCGATTCGTCTCGGAGGACACAGAGTGCAACATCTTCCAATATTAACTACTTTGAAACATTAGATATCGACCTCTTGTAATAAAACGCTTGTGATGAAACTGTGTAGTCATACATCTTCATTGATTGGTTTTCAATAATTTTAATAAATTTACATAAATATTAGCTTACAATATCCATATATCGACTATAATTTAAAACTATTGGACCCAGTTTTCCTGTTTATTTCGAGTAGGAGAACCAAGTAGCTTTTTCAAGTAATTGCTGGAGGACAGAGAGATGGAGAGAGTTGCCTGTGGCTTTGAAGTGTAACATTTTTTTATACGTACGTCAGTCAAATGAAATTCTTAATGTATTCTTCTGAAATGTAGTGGTGCTCTGTAATTCTTTCTCTTTAAAATCATGAGTGAGCTGTCAAATTTTCTTCAGCTTTATCTTTTCTTCTTTGCACAACCTCTTCGAATACGCGCGAGTGGAAGTTTTGATAATGTTACGTCAAGGTCACTCGCTGCTGCTTAAACAGTTAAAATATTTAATTGCTTCATATAATTGAAGTTTTGTTTTAGTGCAACATTCGCTCTGATATTATAATCTACTAATTTATAAAACTCATTCCGTTTATTATATTTGTTGGTTAGCTATTGGTATGACTGACATGTGCATGATGAGAGGAGAGAGACTTTTCTAAAAAAGTGTAGCTTTGACTCTTTTTATACAAATGCCGATAAAATTTGAAATTTATTACAATTCCGACAATGGGGAATGATATATAAAATACAACAAATAACTGCAAAAGTAACTAAAATTGTAATTCATGCGTTTTGAAGCCACTGTCATGGTCACTTGTATCACAATATTTGAGAAGACGTCTTTGTCACTGAAATTGATTAATATTTTATCAAGTATTTGTAGAACAACATCCTGGAAGAGCGGATATAAAAAACAAACACATATTACAGCGTTTTAGTCATACTTCATTGCAAAAGTTCGAGTGTCAAAAGTTACATACACATCACGACAAACTCGTTCGATTGAAATTTAAAAACAAATGCACAAAAAAAAGCAAGCAATGATTAAGAGTTGAGATTATAAATGTGTAGTAAGTCGTCACAATTCACTAAACATGGGCTATAAGGTTCGTATTTCCTATACAAGTTCATATTCAAATTCATACAATGAATTTGTTCGAATGAATACACGTTTAGGTTAATAAACAAAGATACAGAACAGATGTAATGAAATATGAAAATGTTGACGTAAGATGAGTATAAACCGGAGGCCAAAAAGTATTGAATACCGGTAATTTTTCATACTTCTATCAAATTCTTTTATTCTTATATACCGATAAAATACCTTTATAGGACATCTACACCGGTATAGTCGTCCATAAACATTATGCCGGTATTATATCGGTATTTTCAATGTAAAATAATGTCGCTCAAACCGTACACTCAGAACACATAACTTCCTTTCGTTAATCATTTTGTTAAATGCTTATTAATAAATAAAAAAATTCACGCCCACACTCGCACATATGCCCACGCACGCACACGCCATCGCGCGCCCACTCACGCGCCCAAATTTGCTGGGGGCCAACTGTCAAACATCCATAACCGAAGTGTAGACGTCCGTGCGCCCAAAACACTGACCTCCGGAAGCTAAGCCGCTCAAAGCATCGGTGCTGTTCTCGCTCGTTCAATGAGGCAACTGATAACGGGATTCCGAGAACAGAAGTTTACTTCTTTGTAAGTAAAGGGGATTCTCTTTGGCAATGTTCTTCGTCATTTGATTCTCGTTTCACAAATTTCTACTGCTTCGAAATGATTCGTTCTAACACAAAAGTTTTGAAACACGTTTCACATTTGCTATTAATACGTTTATAAACAGTTTTACATGATTGCAAAACTTCAATCAAGGTAGAAAAATTTAAGAAACTCACCCCTTATTTCATGTTTTTAAATATATCTAAACACAGATACCTGTTCTATTTCCGTCCTACTAAATCATTCAGTAGGCAATATGCCATAGTTATTCCAACATTACAAAACACACATACCCAAATTTTGAAGACCTAAAAAGTATTAGAAATAGTGTTTTAGAGGCGTTTTGCTTAAAGACTTTCCATGCCATGCTGACTTTGACCGGTAGGTTGTAGGGTTCGATTCCCAAAGGTGGCAGTATTGTCGACATTTATTTGCTTTATCTAGATCGAATTGAGCCGCTATCTGGAGGAGAATTCTAGCTACCGGTTGCTCTGATCGGTAGCTTTTTGTGATTCCTCCAATCAATTCCAGGCGAATACCGGAGGCGAATCCTATCAAAAGGATCATGGGACGCACGCGATCTTTCCTGGAGACCTGTCGAAAACTTAAAGTTTGTTCCGGCTGGGGCAGATTCTTGGAAGGGGAAATCCCCTGCAAGTCGACGTGTATGGCGGTGCCGGATCTCAATATCTAGCCTCGGAGGATCACTTCCACCTCGTGAGTGAACGCATGCACTACCAACGGGGCTGACAGTTGACGTGGAAACCGCCGGAAACATCAATAAACCAATCAATCAATGAACCCGGAAAAGCCGGTATACGAAATACTGGCATACGAACCGTATAATGTAGGTAACCGTATAATATTGACGAACGAAAAGTACACGAATAGACGGTGTTTCTATCACACTAGCACGTGAAACGCAGCACCGAATTATATGTCGGCTTCAGGGGCGTTCTCCCTCCGAATATATCCCGATCAGTCGGAACAAACTCCAGGCCCCGACTGGTCTTCCGAAATGTCAGATATTGTAGTGCGGGGAAAAAGTGTGCGAGAAAGGATGAAGAAAAAATAAACAACGCGCGATGAGTGGCCCGTTTGTTAAAGTACTACTCCGGCAATCGCCCGGTACTGATCGGAGAAACCATGGCAAACCACCGCTCAGAAAGCCAGACCGGTATAATTCATTTCCAGTCAACTGCAGCATTCAACCTAGCTATAATATAGCTAGTGTCAAAAATCAGCCAGCGTCGAGACTAGAAACTCAGGATCTCTCGGTTAGAACCTCTGGAGTGTCAATAGTTGTTCCTCAGCGGTAAAATCACAATTTTTCCAAAAATACTAGTGTAATTCTACTAAAGTACCAATACTTATATATTTCGTGAGAAAAATACCGGTCTTTGTTCATAAAAATGCCGGTGTAATACTTTTAAATAGAGGTATTGTACTGGTATAGTAGTAAGTAAAATACTTTTAATGTATCGGTATTTGACGTCGATAAACCGGTATTTTTAAAGGTATTTCCAGTGAAGGTATTTTTAAAGGTGTTTCTATACCGGTATAAATACCTTTACCGCTATAATTTCAGTATTTAATTTCTGGTATAAACATTTTTAACTAAATATTAATTCCGTTTGCAATATATAAATGTATTAATACAGTATAATAATTGCATATAATACAGAAATCTGATTCTGCATCATTTACAACTTTTACTGTGGGAAATGTAATACAACTATTACTCTGAAGTAATATAGTATTTCAAATTAAAAATTCATAACTGAGTAACTGTAGAACTGTATGGTCATTGAAATGGTGCTTAAATTCAGAAATGTACAAAACTCATGATACATACCCATGAATGATCTTTAAGATCACAAAAAAGATAAATGTGCCATAGTATACAGAGCAGTATTCGAAAATACAATGCATCAGATTACGCATCATTTTCCAACTGGTATTTAAAAGATATCATTCCAATTGTTCCCAATTTAATTATCATGTCGAGTTTCTGTTAGTCTGTGGACGCGGGATATTGAAACCTAATTTTAAAACAAAAATTCTCATGTTTATCATACACAACATTTCAACATTTTATATGATCCCTCAACTGATTTAACAAACATGCTCTGATATATTGCCAGAAATTTGGCCTTGACTATTTTAAAATATTTACAAAAACGAGGATTACAAAATGAGTGATGAATATTCTTATTTATTTTCTAAATTTTATAAAATATGGTTAAACACAAATGTCAAAAATTCGCACCATGACCATATGTAGGCATTTGAGATTTAATAAACCTATTATATTAAATAATTACAACTGAGGTGTAATTTGATCGGTAATTTTGGTTTGACAATGTCTCATCGAAAACGGAATCCAATGTTTTCGCAATAGATGTATTCTAAGGTTTAGATTCTGTCTTAGGGATGAATTACAATATTTTTAATTGTGGAGTCTACTTTTCACCCTGATACAAATAGATTCATGTAATTGTATAGTTTTACTTACATAATAACCATATGATGTTTAAAGACTGAATATTCTGCAGCATCATTTGAGTCGATATTTGCAATGAATACTTGAGATTTCGGCATCTCGCCCTTTTCAGTACGAGTTTTACAAGCAACGCAAAAAAAAAAAAATCCCAGAAAACATAACATTTCGCGTGTTTTATCTCCTTGATGTAAATGAAAATGCATTAGCATGTCATAACGAATTCTCTTCATAAGCTAACGTCTCTTTATATTACAATTCAAATGTTAGCTCGAACCGCCGGTGGGCAAATAGCAGCGTTTGCGCTCGCCCGTTCATTTACTTGTCGAGTAAATACTATTAATAAACAAGCTTCTCTTAAAACCCGGAGTGCGGGGGCTGGGGCTGAGCGCATCGCGGCAATACGCCCCATCAGTGCAGCAGCACCACCACTTGCGGCTGATATCGGCCACGTGGGCCGCACACGTCCCCCCCCCCCTGCCCTCCGTCCTGGCCGCAGATGCAACGTTACCGCCACACGGGAGGGCCCGCATTGTTTTAAATAACTTGCAGCGTCGCGTCGTAGAAAATTAAACTCTCCCACCCGCGGACCGCGCCGCCAGATTGCATATCGCAATTAAAATAAACTTCAAAAATACGTTCGGCGGACGAACGCACGGGGGCGCGCGGTCGGGTTGGCCGAGCGTTGACGTCGACGACGGCGCTTTTACGCGAAGTTAATGGCTCGGCGCGAAACTTGCCGCCCTGCTTCGCTCAGGTGTGTAATTTCATTAGGATAACATTACGTTTTAGCGGTCGTAAATATCCGCGCCGTATTGCGCGCGCGCATGTGTGTTTTAGCGTGGCCACAGCGGCCTCCCCTTCGGCGCTGAATGCTAATATGGCGGGCGGGAGCGCGATTTGCCAGTGCTGCCAACATCGCGCAGGCTACGGCGGCCGCGTCGAATGCGTTACGAGCAGACTGCGCCCCCGAAGGGGACGAGGGGCGAAGGACGACGAGAAAGCTTTCTCGTTATTTCCCATTAACACAGTGTGCTGGGGCAAGCGATAAGTTGGTACAGCTGAAGATTTTTAGTGGGCTCCTCTGCTCTTGGCGTCGCGTTTGTTTTGTTGTTTTTTTTGGTCGAAAAGTAGTCGCTTGTGTTATCGATTTACGCGCTCGACTTCGTTCTGTGGGACGCGCTCGCTGTTTTAATGAAATGGCGTATCGTATAGTGGAGGATGCTCTTATCTGGTGCGTACTCTGTCTTTTCGGATGGGCTTGAAAATAAGCTTTCTATTTTACCAGAGGAAGGACAAGATTGTTTCGGAACTGCTCTCTGGAAATCGGCAGTTTGTTTTAGAATTTAGTTTACAAATATCGGTCGCTGGGCTGAAATTGCACAAACGGAGCCACAGAGTGAAAACTAAGACTCTGGGGAACATAATGGACTCTATGAAAGAAGAATGTGGTTGCGAAGTTTTTGAAGGCAAGTCGTTAATTTAAATATTGTTTGTACATTGTTAGGATATGTGATTGTTAGAAGTTACATGGTCGTATCCAAAATTATTTTCATAAGTATTCTTTGATGGCTTGCTTTCATCAAGCTTTTATTTCATTTGTCACGGCGGAGTCGATTTCTGACTCCCTCTCATCTGGCCTCCCACTGATAACAGAATAGGACTTATTGAAACTGATTTTAAAATTCATCGAATGCAGATTATCTAATTTCAACTGATAGAAAAACACAAACATCTCTCGTTATATTTCCACTAGCAGAATTACGCCCCGCAGCCCTCCTCTCGCTCCGTCAGCGCTGCAACGAGCTGTTGTTCTCGTGGCGCAGTCGTACTCTCTCCGTCGTCTCCTAGAGCAGTGTTAGTTTCGTACCGTCTACATCCCACGCTGCCTTCTCGTCCTGTCCTGCTCGACCCAGCCCCGCGTCACACGGCAACACCCAGCAAAAATGAAACTTAATCGGATTGGGAATTGCATTTAACTGTAGCGAAATTTTGTGTTGCAGGGCGATCTAGTGGAGTTACAACACAATAAACAGCGTAAAAACCTTCTCCGCAAAAAAACACGAAGATGTGCTAAGTTTCATTAAGGTCGGTCAAACGAATTCGTTTTTTTCAATCGACCACGAACAAATCAACATCAATTTTTATATATAGATTCTATAGATACAACGTTTGGATATATTTTGGCATTTTGAACAAAAGGAATTTGCCAGTGCTGTTTACGTAAACATTGTGCACCAATATAGAGTAAGTAAATATTTAGCTTCACGGCTTTATGTTCAGTTTTCCGATCAAAGTTTGGGACTGAAAGGAAGGCTGTTTAATTAAAATACCTGAAAAAATAAGTATTGTTTGTAGGTTCGGTTTTTAGAATTCAATGTCGTTGAACATGTTAGAAAGAAAATGTTTCAGTTTTCCTTTTAAAAAAATATCTTATTTTCTCAACTCCACAACTTCAAGATTCTCTCTGTAACGCAATGATTTCTGAAACACGAAAGTTATGAAATGTTTTAAATTTCTCGAGACTTTTTTGTCAAGAAGGAGATACAAAATTTCGATTCAAACACTTGACTCTACTAATTCGCAATCTCTCGTTTCTCAGAGAATGCAAGTTCTTTGATGTGTCCTTGGAGATAATTATTCCGATGCTTTTAGCAAGAGGCACGGAATCGTCGGAGGGAGGGGGGTGTTCTGATCCCGCCTTCGTTTCTGCTTCCTCCTCCACCTCCTCCTCCTCCTCCACCTCCTCCTCCTCCTCCACCTCCTCCTCCTCCTCCTCCTCCACCTCCAGCCCTGGCGCGACGCTGACGTTGGCCCCATTTGATCCCGGGTTCGATATTAATAATTTCATCTCCACCCTTCTGGGGAGCTCAGCACGTAGCGGCTTCTGTCGCGCCGTTTCTTAATATAGCTCTCGGTTCGTCCCGGTCGGTATGGCGTGGGGTTGGGAAGACGTTGGAGCTCCTACCACTGTCACCGCCATCGTCTTCTATGTCTGCGTCGTTTCACCCTCGTCCGCTTCCACCATCGTCTCCGCCTCCTCCGCCGCTTCGGACGCCATCGCAGTTACCGGTGCCTCCACCGCGTTGAGCGCCTCCATCTCCAATGCTCCCGCCGCAGCCGTCACTGCAGCCAGCCTGCGTTGATTCTGCCATCGCGGTTACCACTCCCTGCAATGCCCAAAGCTTCACTCCACCTTCACTGCTACCAACACTACCGTCTCCGCCATCAACCGCTTTTGCACCATTGCTGCTACTGTCTTATACTATTGTTCAGCTACCTGCCAAGCAGTGTTGTCAACTTTTGCTCCTCCATCTATCACAATTCCTAGTATACTCGTCATCACTGAGACCATCGCAGCATTGTCCTTTTGCCCCTCTCCAAAAATATTTCCGTAAATGCGCCACAAACTATCACAAGCATTGTCCTAGCTAACATACCTGCTACCACCATTATTATAGAATCCACTACCAGCATGAAATCTCTTGTACAAATATCGGTTAATCGACAAATATGTTCATGTCATTTTTCCATCTGTTGACTTATTTTCATTGAAACTGCCTGCATTGGCCACCATTGCCTTTCACCTCGCTCTCTGTCTTAATCATCACTGTCTCCTCCGCCGTCGACGCCGCTGCCGCCTTTGCTTAGGCGTTACCGCCTTCGCCCCCGCCCCGCCCCGCCCCACCCCGCCGTTGCCCCCGCCCCTGCCTCCCACCTCTGCCACCCCACCCGCTGCCTCCCCCCACCACCGTCACCGACACCGCCACTGCCTCCGCCCCCGCCGCCGTCCCCGTCTCCGTCCTTCCCACCTCCGCCCCGCCCCTCACCGCCTCCACCCTCGCCGCCGTCGCCGCCACGCCCACCGCCACCGCCACCGCGCCGCCGCGATATTGCGTTTTAAACTCTTGACAATCAGCCGCGCATAAATCTGGCGACGTCTTCCAGCGGCTCTCTTTCTCTTGGCGCTCTTCGTTTTTGTGCCTTCCTTCCGTTTCTCTCCGCCTTGTTATCGCCTTTTTTTATCTCTCGGTTTTTTGTGTTTTAAATTGAGTCTCTTTGGAGTATAGATTATGAGATACTTTTCGGAGTTTTCTAAATGTTTTGTAAATCCAGATCTCTATTTCACACGCAAATTTAGTTTTTCATAAACCTTGTCTTTTTCTGTCTTTTAAAAAATAGTTTTTGTTTCTAAATTTTATTTAGTTTCTATTAGGACTTGAGCATGGGATATAATTATCTGTATAGTGTTTTATTCTTATCATTCCTCACTATCCTGTTTTGATCATTTAAGTATTTCCCTAATTTTAATTGTTTATAATATTTAATTTACTGAAAACATTGTAAAGCACTATGCGTTCTGTTGTAATCATTAACCTTATATTGCCCAATATTTTTTATATCGTATTCCTTTAGTTTTACTACTTACCTTTTGTATTTCTACTGTTAATCTTTTCATGCCTTTTATATGCCTTTGTTCAAGTTGTATTGGGTTTTTTAGTTGACTTTGATACGTTTTATTATTAAATGAGTACTAATTTATCGTGTGGTGTTTACGTTTTGTTTCTAAGAATGTGTACTCTCATGTCTTCGTCTCAGTTCAGTGAAAATTCTTTTCAGTTCCTCGTATAGCTTGTCTCATCTCTCCCTTCTGACTACATTTAGCTTCTGGGGCGCTTCCCGAGAATGTTCCCTGCTCTCGTCAATTCGGCTCCCCCCTTCGTCTCATCTCCTTCGTGGTCGTCCCTTCTCCCCTTCATCGCTATCCTCCAGACATGTTTGCGGGAACAGGTGAAGTTCGACCTGCGACGCACTGAGCCTTGTCTGTGAAGTGACAGTTTGCCGTTTCCTCGGCAACGTACGTAAAGTACGAGAAGGTTTACTTTTGCCAAAGTGGTAAACAAAATTAAAGTACTTTTTTCATAAAAAAAAACACTCTTCAGAAGTTTAATGAAAAACGCATGTTTTTCGAAAGAGTTTCGAGAAAGTTGACAAGCAACTATTTTTCTTCAAAAAGTTCTCAAAAACTTCAAAATTCAGATGGGAGGGTCTACATTTACCAGACGGCAGTGGGAAGACGAACAGTATTTATAATCAATACTAACGTAGACGTTAGGAAATTGGGTTTTAACTCTCCGCATTTCGAACTGATGTGTACTTATCGCTTCTTTATTTCAAGACACGAAGAATATAATAGTGTTATAAAAGAAAATAACTATTATTCACACCCTTTTGATTTCATCATTGGCATAATACGTTCACTTGAAATAGCACGTTCCCTACTTTTGCGACTAAAAAAATCAATTTTGTTTTAAATTACACGCCAATAAGAACTGCGCTTGGATATAGTATACATTAGTAGAATGTTATTCGTATCGCTTCCATTGTTTATCTTGAAAAGCGCCGCGATTGAGTTTACACTTAAAAGGCGTAGCGCCGGGGAGGCGAGGCGCGGCTACGTTCCATGATTATCAAGTCTCCGCTTTGTATGTGGGGCGGAGGAATGCATGCGTTAGCGAAGTTGATCGTGTGTGGGTCCGGGGGTGCGCCGCCGCCGCCGCCGCCGCCGCCGCCGGCCGCGCTGCCCGTAATTTTTCACGTTCGTGACCGGAATCCACGCGTTCGACGTCCGTCTCCCTCGCCCCCCTCGCCACCCTCGCCATCCCGCTCTGCCCCCACGGCGACGACGCCCCGTCTCCCTCACGGCCTCTGCGTCCCCGCGCCCCTGCGTTGGGCGTTGCTGTTCTGCAGGCTACTGATGTTGGCGGATTCGTTTCGATACGATATTTCGTATCGATGCAAACAACAGAATAATCCACTCGTTCGGTGGTAGTATCGACGTAGGGGAACCGATACTTCGATAATATCGGATTTAAAATGTTCGTATATCAGCACCATTACCAACTTCTATATCGATTGGTGTCTACGTACTATGTATTTAAAATGATACTTACTGCAATGAAGAAAAATCATACTTGCAATTCGTTTACCGATGCAAATAAGTTTTCTATTACTCGGGAACGAAAATATTGCTAATTTCGCACTTTTTAAAAATTTATTTTAAACCTGTATTCACCTTTCAAGTATTTATAGTTAAAATGATGGAAAGGGGTTCTGGAACTCACGAAAACGTGCGCAGATGATCTTCTCCCCCATAAGTCACACAGTTTTTACTGTTTTTTTTGACTAAATAAATCTAAATCTAAAATCTACTTTACGTAACATTTAAGGACATTCTAAGGTGTCTGACATAATTAATTCTTTCTTTCTACCATAATATTATACCAATGTTGAATTAAAAAATATAATTACAGCAGCATTTGCTTACATTTAGATCACTTAAATAGTGTGAAATGCATTTGTTCCTTTTTATATCAGAAGACATAACCAGAGTGAAAGTCAATCGATTAATGTACAAAATTGATGGTAATAATCTATTAAAAGCATGTCATCAACTACCATAATCGTCGCAGACATTTCAAATTTGACGAAGGCACAATACTATGTTCACCAATCTTGAGACATATTGTATGTATTCCATAGAAGTGTACCAACGTTTAAACTTCAGATTTTTTTCACGCACAGCAGTCAGTAAATTAGAACTCATTTGATACCTCTATCTCGCTGGCATCACCTCCAGTATTTCACCGCCATTCACCGCCTGCAGCTCCCGGCTATTACGGCAGTCAAATCACTACTAGCATTGCCAACGTAGCCGCTACCACGCCCGTTGTCACCCAAGCACCAGCCCTAGTTCCGCCCTAGCCCCGCCCTCACGAGGACACAACTCCCGCCAGTTCTAGAACCCATTCCCCAAACCTCTACCCGCCCTCCACTAACGGCTCTTACGACCCCTATCACTATCCTATCCTCGACCTCGCCGCCACCCCTGCGTCCGCTCCTGTCCCCATATCTACCGCTATCGTCTCAGGTACTGCCGCCGCCGCCGTATACTCCGATTTAACCTTCGGCGCTCGCGCGATTTAGTATCACATGCTCTATCATGGGGCGGTATTTTTGACGCCGACGAACATCCTTCCCTTTTCCCAATATTACTGCTTCTCTTGATCGTCAGTCATGGTGAATTTATTTCATAACATCAAATAGGCATTGTAGAAGATTAAAAATTTATTGAAAAAATTTTAATTATTCTCCACAAAAGAAGTTTTTGGAGATAATCTGCGAAAGCAGCCTTCTACTCTTGCTTCACAAAACACTGATAACAAATGCATACATTAATGTAATTGTAATACGATAATTGCATAATAAAAATCTAAATTAAAATCTAATGGAGTAGAAAGGTAAACATTTAATAAGCAAGATAAAAATGGTAAAGAAGGGGTGAGAGAATGTGTAGCTAGTTAAATATGTTAACGAGAATGGTAAGTATTAGGAATCTAGATTACTAAATTCCAATAAAATCACCTACAAATAACACTTAATGAATAGCCAATTCATTTAATTAACACAATAAATAGCATAAGAGGATTAATATGACATTTTTATTACAAAAATATACGAAAAATATTCTTAGATATTTATCACAATCGTGAAAAGACAAAAAAACAAACAGAAAACAACTGTAATGGGCTCGATCACGTGGCGGTGTTTATGCCGCGTAGAGTGATGACATTGGTCACTTTTGCGCGAATTTGGCGCAAATCTGAGTGGGTCTTGGAGATGTTACTGCTATCTTGTCTCAGATAAATGGATAATACTTGGCTTCTTGAATTCTGAGTTCAAACATCAACGTGCAGCGCCGTTTTATTTTCAAAGGATATATTTATACCGCCCGCGTGATTGCACGAATGTTAAACATAGTGGCACTTCAAGGCCACAAGCTGAACTGAGTGAGGGATTTTGTCACCCAGTCGGGAGCTTCGTTACGATTTAAGTTAAATGCTAAGAAGCTCCCGATTGGATGACAATGCTATCCTCTTCTTCCAGCTCGAGACCTTCAGCTGCCACTATGTTTAAATCGCAGTGTAGTCGTTGGGATGGCCGAGATCGTTGAGGCAGTAGTGTCGTAGTGATCTCGGACTGAAGGACCGCGGTTTCCAGTCCCGCCTCGGGCATGGTTCTATTTGTGTTCGTCCTTTCAACCCCCTATCATCACCGTTAGCATGTCATTACACAGTTACCGTGACGTTCAATCCAATACTGGTCGCTAACGACCTAGATGTAGACGCGACATTTAATAACAAACAAAAGACAAAAGAAATCGCTGGATAGTCACCAGAGTTACAGCCATCCCCCACCGCGCGGCGCCCGCGCTGACTCCTTTTCCCCGCCCCAAAGCCCCCTCCATTCCCTCCACGGCCCCCTGTTGCCTGCCCTTCCGCCGCCACCGCACGCATGTTAAGTCAACACGCCTCGCGCTCCCGCGGGCGAAAACAAATACGCTGTCCGCGGCCATTCAGCGCGTCTTTTCGCTCGCCAGGCGGCGGCCGGCACCCGCCCTCGCCCCGCCCCGCCCCGCTCCGCCACCCCACGCCCCGCTGTGGCTTTTTTTTATTTAAAAACGTTGCTCGGGTGATTGTATCCCGTTCAATTGAATTGCTCGCCCAAGTTTGCTTTGTGCAGAACCCTCCGAGAATATATAACTTCGTTTCCGGTGGATTCTGTCGAAGGGCTGAGATACTTTTTTTTTAACGCAGTTCGCTGAACATTTTTTTTTGTGGCGCGATTCCACTTGAAACGCTGGCTGTTGCCTTTTTCTACGGTTCCTGCGAGATTTCTGCTTGAATAATAATGGTAATGGGTATTGAGTGATCATGAATAAGTTAGATTCATTAATGTACTCTTCGGAACTCTTTGATCATTTTTATCTCCAAACAAATGTAACATTTTTCCTGGCACTTCTTAATTTACGTGCGATGATATTTTCTCAACAATCATAACTAGTATTCTGATTCATTTATTTATGGTTTAACTTTCGAACTTTATGAAATATTCTTTGAATTTCTGTCGTTATAATAATAATAATAATAATAATAATAATAATAATTATTATTATTATTATTATTATTATTATTATATTTAATAATAATTATTAGACCTTTCAAGTTTTTTCTTATGAGGAAAAATGTATAACATTTAATTTACAAGCTTTGTAAGTTATTACATTCTGTTATTTTATTGAGTTTTCTTGACATATCATTAGATCATTTGTGTATGTATAGCTATGCTCAACCCGAAGTTCAGATATCTAACACAATCTCACAGTAATCCCAGAAATATTAATGCAATAACTGCATCTACCACCACCTATCTACCGCATCTGTCACCAATTATTGATGAAAGATCCGGTAGCGTAATACAAGATTCAAATATTATCTTTATCAGATACTATAGCACCTGGACGCATGTTATAAGGAAATATGTCTTAAAGTATTCGACAATTTGTTACTTAAAACATTATCATCTCTTATTTTAATTCAAGTGCAACTTTTCTTTGCTAAGCTGCGTGAAGTTGTCGGAAGTTGCATAGGAATCCGCATGTATTATCCGTATTTATGTGAGCGTGAGGTGTGGGCAGATGATAAAATTGCATATTTTTGTTGCAGTTTATTCTCGGAAAGTACATTCTAATGTTTTGATGTGACCGAGTGCGTTCGTTGTCGATACTTTACAAAAACACGTTTTGTCCATTATATGGGTTTTCGGTCCTCTTTGTTACGCAAGGAACTTGTTTACGCAAGGAACCTAAAAGTTAGGAAACGCGTTGGCACTCTCAAAAGGGTTGAACTTTCTCGTTGTATTTTATCCCTGATCTCTTAAACTTCATTCCCAATTTTAACTCTGTTTAATCCGTGAAAAAATATATATCGAAATTCGATGTTATCCTTGGTTACAAGTGCGTGAACTTCAAACTGTAAAAAAAACATATTTATTTAATTTGATGGCTGTGAAGAAAATTTTTCAGTTGGAATTTAAGTTCTAGGTAATTTTCATTGACCAAATAGAACTACATTTGCAAACTTATGGAATATTTAATGTTGTTTTGCAATATATTATTAAAATTTCATACCGTGTAACGTGTATTTTGTGAAATAAGTATGTTTGTTTATGAACATCTGCAAGTTTTAATCAAAATATTGAAAATGCATTTAGAAAATTAATTTTCAAATGTACTATTACAACACGATTTTTTAAATCCTATATCGAGGGAATCTATTTCTCTATCAGGTAAAATGGTTTATAATTAATTAATTTAAAGTAAACTGTGAGAGAAGATTAATTGCTTCAGTTTCTAAGATAATTTTACGAAATTTTGGATATAAATACAACAAAATGCGACGTGTTTGGATTTTAAATATGTAACTTCAAGGATGTGGATGTGCACAACTTAATTTTTAAAATAATTTTTTTACTCAACCTGTTTCCTCATAATCTTAATGTGTATTTGTTTCAAAATTCGCCAATGCCTATTATTGTACCTAGAGTGAAAAGGTGTGGATAGGCACGAAATAAATGAATATAATAATCTTCCAGTTTTAGAGTACCTACGAAGAAATATTTAGCCATTTCAATTAAAATGTCTATTTTTCGTTTATTACATATAAGTATTTACTTATAAGTCGTTTATTACTTAACTGATGATGATGGCTAAGCCATCGAAAGCTGCTATTATATTAAATACTTTTGTTGGCAATGACAACGTTTACAATTATTTCATGAAAAATGCCAACGATAACGCACCACAACACCTATACTTATAAGTAATAAAACATTGAGTGGTATTAGAGATACCTATTTTATTTATAGAAACTGAAAGCTGCTTCTGTGTTTCCTCGCATCCTAAACATATCAAAATACGATTTCATTTTCTTCCATAGTAAATTCAGTATAATACAATGTTATTATACAATAGGACGAAGAAGAGGATAAGGAGATGGATATCTAGTAAAACAGAGTCGATGTTCGTACAATTTCATTGCAGCGTCCAACTTGCAAGTGCTTGTCTACTGCTTTATTTTTTATTTAGCTATTTCTAACACGCCGTTCGCCGCGGAAGTAGTATTTAAACATTTCAGAGATATTTCACAGCTTTGTATAGGAGCCATGATCTGCAACAACTCTCCACGGTAGGGTAACCAAATCGCTTACAGAATTCTCCAACACACTATACTACTCTTTAATCAATATATACTTTCCTATTATTTACATTTACTTTCTATTGAATGTTACAGTTGACAGAATTCATATCCTTAACAAAACTCATTTACGTGTTATATTTTTTTCCAATACTTTGTGCTGTATTTTCAAAGCCAACTTTCGTCCAAACATTTACAGTAGATAGTATGTTCGGAAAGTCTGGAAACCAGAGCGGCTTCCGCGAATCCGCGTCGCAAATATTGCAGCCGGAATAAACCGTCCTCGTCCCCGTCCTCGTCCCCGTCCTCGTCTCCGTCCTCGTCTCCGTCCTCGTCCCCGTTCGCGCCACTTATCGCGAGCGTTCAGGCGGCGACAACGCCGAGCCCAGCCCAACCCAGCCCAGCCGAGCCGAGCCGAGCCGCACCTCGCTAACACTGACGGCGGAGGCGGCGGCTGATGCGCGGCGTGCCGAAGGGGGCGGGGCGGGGGCGAGAGAGGAGAATCTGTGTTTTTAACGCGCGGGAGGTGGTGGAGGCGGCGGAGGCGTGGGAAGCGGGACGCGCCGCGCCACGCGCGTCCGCCCCCAAGTCCGGTCGCTGCCGGGGCGGGGAGCAGGGGGCGGCGGGCGGCGGGCGGCGGGCAGTGGTCGGTGGGCGGTGGGCGGTGGGCGGCGGGCGGTGGTGGTTGGTCGGTGGGCGGTGGGCGGCGGGCTGTGGGCGGCGACAGAGAAAAGGCCCGCGCCCAGAAGCCCCGAATGACACGGAATATTCATCGATTTAAACATAGTCACATACTATACTTTGATGGTTGCCTGGGGGTTAGTGAACGTCAACTGCTAAAGTCATTAATCCCGTAAATGTAGTTCTTTTTTTTCGGGAGATGGTAGTGATCTTCTTCCGCTGGTTGGGGAGATTCGGCGCCGACATTTCGTCGGCTAGCGGGGTTTTCCTCAACCAGGTACCACCCAATAGTGGGTCACCGCCCCAGCCGGGACGAAATCTTAGCTCCCTACCGTTTTTCCGGTAGGTAGTGTAGTGCATGTTAGTGTAAGTGTGTAAGGGGCGAGGATAGGACAAAGAAGAGAAAGGAAAGATCGCGCGAGGTCCGTGACCCATTTGTTAGGGTGCTGTTCCGGTATTCGCCTGGAGTTGATCGGAGAAACCACATATACTTAGATTTAAACATAGAACGACGAAGTGACGAATGCAGTAGTGCCATACCGATTGGATGACAGCGTTACAGCTGATTAATCATCAACGAAATAGATTTAAATCGAAGTATACGCGCCAAGGTTTGCGTAGGCGATGAACGGGTGGTTTCATTTCGGACCACCATTTCACAGTAAATATTTCAGCAGTAATAAAAAAACTACGACGGTTTTAGCTTGAAGTTTAAAGAGTCCATTAACAATGGAAACACTCGTTTGAAATGTGATGAACTGAACAAGTGATAATCGATTTGACTGATTTGACTAAAATTACAATTAAAACTATTATGTGGATGTGGTATGACCTCTGTGTCATCCCATTGAATGCCAAAGCCGATCTCTCAAAGTAGAACGTGAGGAATTATTTCAGGGACCCCGCGCTAATAATGACTCCTCGCTGTTTTGTGGCCCAAAGATTTTGTTTTCAGGGATTAGCACACACACAATATATATGTATATATGCATGTATATATTATGTATATATTATGTATATATTATGTATATATGTATGTATATATTATGTATATATGTATGTATATATTATGTATATGCGTATATTCCGCTGCCCTGCCTGACGCGGGCACTTCTCGGGAACTGGCCTAGCGAGTTTCGTGAGTACAGAAATGCTTGAGAATGTCCGCTGCTTTTCGCGCAGAATAATTCCAGAATCGTTTCAAAATAAATGTTGCAAACTTGTAAAACATAGCGAGAGGTCGATAATATTAACTTTTGACCTTGAACTGAACTGGGAAATTACATATTACCTGATTTTTTTAGACAACTTCTTTTGCTCGTCACGTTCTTGCGCCTGTGCATAAGAGACAACCATCATGGACAAATGTTACATGGTGAAGTGCATATACCACTTTTATATACAGTTTCTCACAAAGTTTGTCGGCAAACATTTATCTTTTTCGACCTCTCTTCATGCCCTAGACATTTGTAATATTTATTCGGAGACACCTGCATAATTCCGTACGTAAATGCTCGTGAAGTTCTGAAGCGACCCGTTGGGTCGCAATTTGTAGAAATATTTCACGTGCGAACTCTAATTTAGTGCTTGGAGCAGTAACTACGCTTTTATCATGGAGAAACCTGGGTAATATACCTATCAATTTTAAGCAGGGTACCATTTCAAATTCACGGGGGAATAGTTATGGTGAATTATTGTTTAGAAATGAACAAATTCTCACTTTTAGTATTAAGTTTGGTTTTTTTAAATGCATGAATTGATACTGCCTTAATTTCGACGAAAAATACGAAAACACCCACAACTTTAAACAGCTCCAAGTTTTCTATTAACATAAACTAACATTATTTAATCAATATAAGTATTTACGCCCCGTATGTATTACATTGTTAATATTGTGAGGAAGATAATGAAAAATCTATCCATTAAAAATTAACCGTGATTACATGTACTAGATCTCATGAAGAACACGTAACTGACTGATCTGATTTCATTCACAGTTTAGAAGCAAGGCATCCCGGGAACTAATTCGCAGAAATCCAGCGGGTTGTAACTACGTGCCCACAAGAGCGTGAAGCCTACACATCTCGCTTCGTGGGGCGTGAGGAGATACGAACCGGCGACCTCCCGCCGACAGGAAGTAGGGCGAGCGGGACAAGGAAAGCGGCGCGGGCGGGAGAGCGTGGCCAGCCCCCTGACAAGAGAAGCGGTGTGAAGGGCATGGGATGGCGTGAGAGGGCGATGCAGGGCGTGAGAGGGCGATGCAGGGCGTGAGAGGGCGATGCAGGGCGTGAGAGGGCGATGCAGGGCGTGAGAGGGCGATGCAGGGCGTGAGAGGGCGATGCAGGGCGTGAGAGGGCGATGCAGGGCTTGAGAGGGCGATGCAGGGCGTGAGAGGGCGATGCAGGGCGTGAGAGGGCGATGCAGGGCGTGAGAGGGCGATGCAGGGCGTGAGAGGGCGATGCAGGGCGTGAGAGGGCGATGCAGGGCGTGAGAGGGCGATGCAGGGCGTGAGAGGGCGATGCAGGGCGTGAGAGGGCGATGCAGGGCGTGAGAGGGCGATGCAGGGCGTGAGAGGGCGATGCAGGGCGTGAGAGGGCGATGCAGGGCGTGAGAGGGCGATGCAGGGCGTGAGAGGGCGATGCAGGGCGTGAGAGGGCGATGCAGGGCGTGAGAGGGCGATGCAGGGCGTGAGAGGGCGATGCAGGGCGTGAGAGGGCGATGCAGGGCGTGAGAGGGCGATGCAGGGCGTGAGAGGGCGATGCAGGGCGTGAGAGGGCGATGCAGGGCGTGAGAGGGCGATGCAGGGCGTGAGAGGGCGATGCAGGGCGTGAGAGGGCGATGCAGGGCGTGAGAGGGCGATGCAGGGCGTGAGAGGGCGATGCAGGGCGTGAGAGGGCGATGCAGGGCGTGAGAGGGCGATGCAGGGCGTGAGAGGGCGACCGAGGGCGTAAAAGGGCGTGGGAGGGCGTAAGGGGGCGTGAGGGAGCTTGGGAGAGTGTAAGGGGTAATGAGGGAGCTTGGGAGGACGTGCGAGAGCTTGGGAGGGCGTGAGACGGCGTGTGAAGGCGTGTGAGGGCATGTCAGGAGGGCGATGGATGGCGATGGATGGCGTGAGAGGGCAATGGATGGCGTGAGAGGGCAATGGAGGGTGTGAGAGGGCGTTGGAGGGCGTGAAAGGGCTTGGGAGGGCGCGAGAGGGCGCGAGAGGGCGTGAGGAAGCGTGGGAGGGCGTAAGGGGGCGTGAGGGAGCTTGGGAGGGCGTGAGAGAGCTTGGGAGGGCGTGTGCGGGCGTGTGAAGACGTGAGAGGGCGATGGTGGGTGATGGATGGCGTGGGAGGGGCGAGGAGGGCGTGGAGTGGGAGGATTCCACGTGAGCGTGCGCGAGGCACCGAGCGGAGCGCCGGCGAGCGTGTGCGGCTGGCAGCGCTTGGCGAACGGCGCGGAGGGGGGGACCTCGGCCGTGAGCTGACCCGCGTCGCTTCCGAGTACGCTTTGGGACCGGGAAGGGATGCTTTGGCTAGGCGCTACACGGGTGCACCAGTGCGTAAGAAGCAGGTGCACGTGGGTGCGATGGATTTGGGTTTTGATTGATGATTCCGGGCGCGTCGGTCGCTATGGTCGTTATTCCCATAAGTGTAGTGCATGTTTTATCACACGATGTGGCCGCTGGATGGTGAGATACGTCGCCGACGTACACTCGACTTCTGCAACCCGACCTACTGCCTAGCAGGGGTTTGCCGCCCAGGTATGACACCGTCCACCCGCCCACCGTCCCTGACGGGACAAGCTGTAAGCTCCCGACTGGTCTCCCGACAAGTGTTATATTGTAGTGCAGGCATATATATATATATATATATATATATATATATATATATATATATATATATATCTGTGTGTGTGTAAGGGATGAGAATAGAAGGGGTAGGAAAGATCTCGCGCGGTCCTTGGCCCGTTTGTTAGGATACTGCTCCCGCATTCGTCTGGTGATGATCGCAGAAACCACGTAAAAATTCCGACCACAGTAGCCGGTCGCTAGAATTCTCCTCCAGACAGCAGCTGGATTCGACCTAGATCTACTGTCGAAAATCCTACCACAGACGGAACTCAAATCTAGGACCTCCCGGTCATAGGTACTGCAGTGACAGTGAATGGCCTGAGTTATGTAAGATAGAATTGGGAAATCGTCCCATACCTACAAAGTTTCTCGTATTCTTCCGGAAAAAGATGTAATTTGTCTCTCCCAAAGGCATTATTAGGCCGTTTTTTATGAGGCTCAGAGATTTCCACACTTTAAAATTTCTAATCAAAAATGTAAATCAATTAAAGTGGAATAGAACTCTTCAAATCATTCTTAGGATTCACTTAACGATTTATTCCACTGCGAATGGGAAGATAGTTTTTCTTCCGACGTCGTTTTCTTTACATCACCTCTGATTGTTCCCTTGTTATTTAATTTTTAACGTCCCTTCCAGGATACAAAGTTACCAGTTCACATTCTGCGAATGAAACAAATCCCGTGAATGCTTTGCATGATCAGCTTTCATGGTAACATCATATACTCTGACTCTCTCAAAGGATGATTCTAATTATTCGTTAATTTTTCACTTACTAGCAAAACTGGGCGGAAAATTCTACAAAGAGGGGAGCTACGCTGCTATCCGAAGAATTCATAATTTGCCCACCGTTAAGGATAGTTTTATATAGACAGACGAAATTGCAATTTTTGCACTAGTGAATCCGTGTTAAGGTGATGGTGATCATGTACAGATACGATGTTCTGGACAAATATGACATGCGGAAATATATTTTTATATGTCGGAAATGGTTCTTTATCTGAACATACAATACAATTAAAATGAGAAACATTCTTATTTTGAGTGTTTTTTCAGTGCCCAATCCTAGAGTTAAACAGTTTCGAATCCTCTTTCCAATTAACAACGTCAATTACACAGTCCAGTCACATTAACCGTCAAACTCCTACCAAGTGACCACCCGTCAAAATCGTGAATAACTGCCTTTTGCAGCGCTGACTGCTTGAAGACGTGCAGGAAGTCATTTAGGTATTGGCTGGTTATACCGCCAGGGAGCCATGCCTCCAGAGCCGTGGCCAGCCCCGCTAGGTTCCTCGATTGCGGATTCGTGGTCCGAACACCCCGAACGAGGTGGTCCCACAGATTCTCCATTGGGTTTCAATCGGGGGAGTTTGGTGGCCAGGACAGTACTATAAATTCATCCTGGTGCTCTTCGAAATACGCACGTATACTGCGAACTGTATAACACGTTGCGTTGTCCTTTCTTTGATTTATTTAGACAAAAAAAAAATAAAAAACTTTGTGACGTATGGGGGAGAAGATTTTCTGCGCAGGTTTTCTTGAGTTTCAGAATCCCAGAATTAATAAATTTTAAAAATAGCAAGATTAGCAATATGTGAAAAAATACAATAATGGGGATAATAGTTTTGTCTAAAACTGATAGCAATGAACAAAAAAGGACAACACTTATAAAATTGGCACCGCCTAAATAAAATTTATTTCCTCTTTTTTATTAAAAAAATTGTATTGCCAAAAGACATGCTCAATAGATTCAGACACTTCACCACATTCACAAATTTCACTAAGAATTTGATGTTTATATAGACTGCTGTTAAGAGACGTATGGATGCTTCTTATACGATTAATGTGACAACGGCTTTGCGTGGAATATCAAATAGGTGAAACCAAGGTTTCTTATAATTGTTAAAAAAATTATTAAAATAATGTTTTCCTTTAATTTTACCCAATGATATTAATTTCAATGAACACACTTTATATGTCCTGCTCTGTTAGTGCTGCCGATTGCGAGAGGTTATTGCATGTTCGTGTCGAACATAGGCCCGTTAATGTGACTGGACTGTGTATTTTCGTGGATTCTTCACACACCCGTTTTGCACAACGCCCTCACAGTGCTTTATTGAGATCCGTCCCTGCGAATTTCGTGTGAAGAGTAGGAGTGGCGAGTTAGCGGCATCGGGAGGGCGAAGCGATGGCACTGGCTGAGGCGGAGCGCGGGGGCGGTGGAGGGGGGACGGAACGCGCGCGCTGCGTCGGGCACCGGCGCGTGCTGCCGGGCGGCGCCGCGGGGGGCGCCACGCGCCACTGGGCGTTTCCGCGTGCGCGGAGTTGCCGCCGCCGCCGCCGGGCCCGCCCACTCGCGCTCCCTTCCCCAGCTCCCTCCGCGCCACCGACCCCTCGACTGCCCGCCCCCGCACGCCTCCGTCTCTACCTCCGACAGGAATCACACCACCACGCCTTTGACTCCGCCTCGGCGTACTCGTCTGCTCCCGTACTGGGAGAGATCGCCCAGGGCATCAGCTGATGTTACTGAAGTCTCTCTGACCGGGAGGTCGTACCACTCCTTTGCCCAAGGTGGCAGGATTTTCGACACTAGATTGTTAGCTAGGTCAAATTCAGTAGCTCTCTGGAGGAGGATTTTAGCGGCCGGCTGTTCTGATCGGTAGTTTTTCGTGGTTTCTCTGATCAATACTAGGCGAATGCCGGAGAAGTACAATAGCAAATAGGGCATGGCTTGAGAGCGATATTACCTTCCTCTTCCTTGACCTATCCTCACCCCTTACACACACACATACGCGCACTAACATGCGCTACTCTATCATACCCGTCAGAAGCTAAGAGCATGTCCCGGCTGGGGCGGTGCCCCACTGGTGGGAGAAACCTGATTGAGAAGAACCCCGCTAGCTGACGGTAGGTTGGCGCCTGATCTCGCCTGGGGAAACATACCGCCCCATACCGAAAACATACCGCCCGCTACCGAGCAAAAACATTAGCTACACTTATGGGACCAACGAGCCTGGTAGTTGTGTGCCCGGTATCACTAAACAATCAAATCTACTCCCGCCTTCACTTACAAATCTACTCCCCTCTCCGCTATGGACTGCCTCTGCCAACACTACCACCGTTACGGGTTCTGTTACTACCTCTCCCGTCTCCACCTCTTCACATGACTTCTCATCTTCTCCCGTCATCTACGACCTCACTATCACCGCCACCACCGCCATCGTTACCATCGTCACTGCTTCCTTCTCCATCTTCTACTGAACCCCGGCCTTCTCCTCACGCGTCTCCACTTGTACCTCGTCTACTCCTCCAACTACGTCCCAACCATCACCGCCACTGCTACCGCTATCGCCGTTTCGATTCCCACCACCATCACCCCTCCACCTCCGTCCTCGTCTCTTCCTCCACCCGCACTTTCCCCTCCTCTTCGGTCTCCACTCCTCTCCTCTCCTCCGCACTTCAACCTCCACTCACTTCATCGCCGTCGCCACCTTCGCCTCACAACTTCTCCCATAACCACGTCCGTGACCTCCACCACCACTCTCCCACCGCCTGTCATCCCATCCCCTCCCACCCACGCGCATTTTCCCGCCCGGTGCCATCCCCTGCGCATGCGCACGTTCCTCGCCTTGCCCCCCCCCCTCTCCCGCCCCCGCCCCCGCTGCGCTCAGCCGTTGACCTCCGTGGGCCCCACGGCGGCGTTAAGGCTCTCAAGGCGAGCCCCGGGCACTCGCGGCGCGCGCCAAATCAGCTTAAAAACTTGCAGCGGACGCCAAGTTAGCGCAGTCGCGCTGTTTTAATGCATTACGTTATTTAAACAAGGACCCCTCCGAGGTTGGGTTGGGGTTAGCTTAGCAAGAATTTGGATCCACTTTATGGTCTCCAAATTTTTGCTTTTACAACATAAAATAGTGGTGCTGTATTAACAATTACAGTATCTTTTTTTTATAAACTGCCGTTAATGTAAGCAAAAATTACGCAGAAACTACTCGTTAAAAATATTAAGACCTTATTTAAAGATCTGTTTTTGAAATACAGATTTCATTAACGGGAAAAACCACCAATACTGAAGATCTTCAAATCTGTAGTAGAAAGGCACAAAAATAATTTTGAGACGTCCCCGAGTTTTAGCAAATGCGCATACGCGGTGATTTCCGAAAAAGAGCCACACTGCGCATGCCCACAAAAAACTCCCAAATTGTTCGGGGAAAAGAAGCTTAATTGATTGATTGATTGTTAGTAGTTCTTGGCGCGTCCCGTAAGTGTAGTGCATATTTTTACCTCGAAAGGTGACTGTGGTCTTTCCCCGCTGTATGAGGAGATCCGGCGCCGACCTGCCGTCGGCAAACGGGGTTTCCCCAACCAGGTATCGCCTTCCAGCGAGGCAAGCTCCCGACCAGTCTCCCGCCATGAGTGGAAGTGTAGTGCATGTTAGTGTGTAACGGGTGGGGATAGGACAAAGAAGAGGTAGGAATGACCGCAGGCGGTCCGGGGTCCGTTTGTTTGGATACTGCTCCGGCATTCTCCTAATGTTGATCGGAGAAATCATAGAAAACTATCGATCAGAGCAGCAGGCCGCTAGAATTTTCCTCCAGACAGCGACTGAATTCGACATAGCTGACAAGCTAGTGTCGAAAAGCCTGCCACCGTTGGGACTCGAACCTACGACCTCCCAGGCAGAGGGACTACTATGGAAAAGAAGTTGTAAATCGGCTGTATGTGAAAAAGGACTGCTTGGAATACAACAGTTTTTAATTTTTTTAGGTAGCTACTAGTTGAAAAGTTCTGTGATCATATAACAAATAAGAAAAATACAGTTCAATATTAAAGCCGCTTCGATCATTTGAAACCACTCTAAACAAAGCAAATATGGTACATCGGTATTTTATTAAAGAGCGAATGAGCATTGATATCGGGCTCATAAAATCCTCAGGTCATTACTCCCACACGTGTGATGTTTGTTGCATCTCCAAACGTGGCGGCGTTCGTCCTCTACTGAAAGTGACATTCAGTGTTGACACATGTGGGATTTTAGTTTTCCCTTCAATGTATCGCCTTCAATGAGACGGCACTTCACCAGCCGAGAAAAGCTCCAAGCTCTCTAATAATCTACTCGTACCACCCTGTGAGGTAATGTAGTGTATATAAGTTAAAGTGTGTGTGTGTGTGTGTGTGCGTGCGTGCGTGCGTGCGTGTGTGTGTGTGTGTGTGTGTTTGAGTGTAAGGGCAGCAATGGGGACTAGAATGAGGAAAGAATGATTGTGAGTGGTCTGTGGCTCATTCGTTAAGGTTCTTCTCCGGCATTCGCTTGGTACTAATCGATTGAAAACTTCCGATCAGAACATTCAACCGCTACAATTGTCCTCCAAACAGTAATTCAATTCGAGAAAACTATATGGCACCAATGACGCAAATCTGAATTGAATTGAATTGAATTAATGCCTTATTTTACGTGGCGAGACTCAGGCCATTAGGCCTGCTCTTCCGTCTGACCACGTAAATTTCGCTACGCTCACCTACAGCTCGCTACAATTTCACCAACTAGCAGAGAAAGGAGGTATTTCTTGGGCGAGAAACAGGCGATTTGAATTTAACTCAGAGGCGTCATTTAGGTTTGAGGATCTTTTACATGCAAGTAAATCTACTAACATGGGACAGCCGGCTTTACTTCCCCTCCGAAGGAAGGCGTACGAAGGATTTTTTCGCCCTGAAAAATCCACGGCTTCGATCGGGTTTGAACCCGCCAACTTGGGTACAACAGTCCGAAACGCTAACCGTTACACCATCGCCGCCGCTAAATCTGCCACCAAAGCTTAGAACAGCCCTTTCAACGATGCTGCTGCGGCACCGGGATTGCCGCAGAGCTATTTCCACCGATGCATTTTATTCAGTGTTTTGCTTCTGCTGCCCGTTCGGCAGACTCCGCTGGCCGCGCTGACCTGACCGCGGACGCGGCAGAGGTCACGCGCGTGTTGGGTCCCGTGCGCGCCGCAGGCTGCAGCTGCGTGAGCGTCTGCTCTCAGCGCCGCGCGACGCTCTCAGTTCCGCGAGAGGGCTGCTGCTTACAGATCGTAATTTCGGTTGCTACGGAATTTTGGGCTGCAGTTGTCTTAGCTACGACTCAGCAAAAGGTGAATGATGATGATGTTTATTATTATTATTATTATTATTATTATTATTATTATTATTATTATTATTATTATTATTATTATTGTTATTATTATCTGCCCACTGCACATCACATTAAGGGCAAGGGTCTCCTGCTCGCGCAGGGAATTAGTACTCCTTTAATCAAGTGACATGATGATAAGGGGTGAAGAGACGTGTAGCGTCGTGCTACGCTACTCAAACCGCCGGATGTTAAACAAAGGGCGGAGTGATAACGCACTGGGACTTTCCGTGGACGTAGCGGGCATTGAGTGGCTTTGGGGAGGAGGCAATGGGTGCGGTGGGTAGAGTCAAAGGGCCTATATAAGGCCAGGAGAACAATGCCCCAGTCTTCTTGTTCTAGCGGCGTCGGCGACAGGTGAAGCGCGTGTCTGTGCGTGTAGGTGCACTAGGGTGAGGGGCCGGCAATGCATTGTCGTGACTTGCGAGACGCGTAGATGGTTTCAACGTAGAGCCACTTCATAGCCGTGGTAGCCGTTCTTAAATTGTCTCTCCTTGTAGTGGGTCTATTTATTAAGTTTATTGTGAGCAGGGTAGTTGTTAAATTGAGACTACGGTCTAGAATGTTAATAAATCTACTGTTTTACAAACCACTCTCGTTTACACGCGATTACACTCGTATGACGCCACAGACGATTACAAATACATCCATGCCCGAGGCGGGATTCGAACCCGCGATCCTTCTATCAGAGATCGCCACGGCACTACTCTCTTAGAGGTCTCTGCTACCCGGATCGACAATAATAATAATAATAATAATAATAATAATAATAATAATAATAATAATAATAATGAAATTATTAATAATTAAAATAGATTGAGCAAGATTGGGCAAAGATAGAAAGATGAAACTTTAGCATGACTGGGGATTTTTATTCAGACATTTCCTAATCAGGGCGATCCTGAGCTATACGCAGCACCCTTTCCAAATGAAAACAAATATTTACTGGCTTTATTAACAGTAAATATTGGACAAATAAACGCATGAAACATGTTGCTTTCCACACCTCGCCACTTTTTAAAATGTCAATAAGGTATCTTTCAATCCCTTTACATCTTGTACAGAGGGCCCTGAAAATGAACAAATGCCGGAAAAAGGCTGAAGTTGACGGGATTGAATTACTGTAGGTAGAGAGGAATTGTGTGCAAATACAGCGCTCCTGTTTGAAGCACTTTACTGGTCGCCATGTTTTCTGTTGACAAAACCTACTGCCAGTTCTGGTTAAAAGAAAACGTTTCCGGCATCTATTGGTGTTACGTTTGAAGGCGTGCGGAATAAAAATGCTCATATCTTGTTCGTCCTACACGCTTAGAAGTGACAATTGGAATATAAAATTGATGAACCTTTTGGCACTAGAAAAGGTTGCGTAGAGTGCATTTATGTTATTAACCTCGCACCGTATCGCGATAAGCTTTGGGTATTTACTGCAAAAGACACAATATTTCTAAAAAATTCACAATATCTCCCGATAATCGTTGAATAGTTACTTCCCAGATTCAATATTGAAGGTACGTCAGAACGACAACGTTAATTGTTTCTCCACGACGGGTTACGAACCTTCAAACTCTTTAAAATATTTCAAAATCATATCCTCACACATACACTACTTCATTAATCAGTTCCCAAAGCGTCTCCTTCAATATTCACTTAACTCACGTTTTACTATGCTAGGTTTCCTTATTGGCAATACATTTATGAGATGTAGAAGAAGCTTCTATGTTTGAGTTAAATTCTTGTATGTGAATGGCTTATTGTGTGTAATAAGAACAAGTGAGTATTTTGTTGATTTGCCGGGACACGATATGTTTATAGAAGTTTGTTAAAAATTTAATTTAAATTAAGAGCTTGAAACTATATCCATATAATATAAGAAATAAGAATTTGTATGTGTACAGAGTACTGAGTTTATGGCTCTGACTAAAGTCACAAAGTTTTTGACATTTTAAATTTTAATTATATTCAATAAATTAATTTTATTCAATTGACATTACATTAACGACATTAATCTGTGACGCAGGTTGCAGAACTAATAATACTCAATCAATGGTGTTCAGAAAAAGAGAAGAATGAAATTAAGAAAAGACGCATGATGAGTCCATCTACGAGAATTGTAATATATTTTTAGTTAGTGAAAAATCGTTTCTTAGCAGTTTGAAACTAGTTTTTTCGTCAATGATTTGCATGGTACTTGCACATTTGAGTTCTTAGTTTAATCGGACAAAAACATTATTGTAACATCCGCCTTGGAAATATTTGTTAATCCTCCTTCTATATACTACTATCAAGAATACTAAAATTTTAAAAAAATCCCTCCTAATTGCTCATCATAAAAAAGGTAACGTGGTTCTGAATTATCCATAATACACTATTGAATGGGATTTTGGTACCTACCCTATTGATGATTAGAAGCCAGTTCCGCAAATTTCCTTGCATATCCTCCCTGAGAAATGAGATTGTGTCGCGCTGATTAACCTGTGGTGTCGTGTAATTGGAGATTGCCGGATCGCATCTGCGAACCTTGGCATCGACGAGATCAAGTGCAATTAGTCCGATTTCCTTCCATTACGTGTAGTACGACCTCGTAATGCTATCGCATAATTTGGGTAATTCCCCCACCTAACCTTATCCTTTATCGATGTTGGATGTTGCAATTTGAGGCGTTATTACTTGCCTAACTACTATAAGCCTTGATTTCAAAATTTCGTTTTTGGTATGTTACATATATACATACATATTTGTACACTATAAGGTATAAAACATGAAATAAGAATTTTAAATTAGATTAATTTGAAAATAAGAATAAGTGTAACATTTTACACTATAATTAAGTATAACAGTATAATTAAGTAATGGAAAATGTTTAACCCGATTTATTACATTCTTTAAAAAATATAATATAACTAAAGGGACAACCACATGAATATATTTTTTATGAGTGTGGAACAATGACCTTCAAATAATTTCATTTCTGTTCACGCATTTTCTCACTCACTCACGAAGAAAGTTCATTGAAAATCATTGCAATAAAAGGCTTTACTCTCATTCTTAAAATGTAATTAGATGTATGCAAATGTGATCATAACACTTGAAATTTTTTTCACATTACTATTTTGGTTACACTCTTAAGTATGTATGTTATATTATATACATATTGGTTATGTGCATGCTGTTTCGTAATTTTAAAATTATATTACTATCATTAATATCCCATAATTTATCATTAATGTGTATCAAGATTAGGAAAGTTTAATTTGTTACGTAAATAAATAGATAGGTCATTTCACACGTTTTATATTTTACATTTTTTCGTTAATTATTAGCGAATTTTTCCCTCAAAATCCGTGGCGAGGTCTAATAAAACTATTCGATCCTCCATGACCTCTAAACTTTGGCACGATATTGAAGAAAGACTGCGAATTATTTATGAGTTAGAGACTTCACTCTGTGCGAAAGTAAAGTTACAGTAAAACAAGATAAATCTTCCGGGGTGGTATAAAATATACCATAACGGAAGAGCATCAGCCAAAGAACAAGACATTACACTCTTGTAGATTGCGCTTGTTTTAACTTTTAAATCCTCCAATTTCCAAGAAAGCTGTAAAGCAAGCGCAACGACATGTAATTAATTGCGGTTGTAAACCTCCCTGCACGCAGACGCCTCGCGCAGATAAATCTCTCTGTGGCGCACCAGCCCCCTTCGCCACCCCATCGCCACCCCGGCGCCGCCCTCGACAGGCCCACGACCTTATACATTCCCCCCTCTCCGCCCCCACCCCTCCCGCCCCCATTGCCACCCCATTGCCACCCCATTGCCACCCCATCGCCACCCCGGCGCCACCCCATCGCCACCCAATCGCCACCCAATCGCCATCCCATCGCCACACCATCGCCACACCATCGCCACCCCGGCGCCGCCCTCGACCAGCCCACATTATACACTCCATCCTCACCGTCCCCAACCCAAGCCCCCATCGCCGACCAGGTGCCGCCCACGTCCTTATACCCCCCATCCTCACCGTCCCCACCCCTCCTGGCCCCATCGCCACCCCGGCGCCGCCCTCGACAGGCTCACGACCTTATACACTCCACCCTCACCGTCCCCACCCCTCCCGCCCCTTTAGCCACCCCGCAACGCCCATGACACCCCCTGCCTCCGTCCCAATCACTTTCACCACCCGCGTCGACCTTTACCATACTCACCCCTTCCTGCACTATTGTCACCCTTCCTCCACCGCTGCCACCCATTCCGCCAACCCCGACGTCACACCTGTCGCCGTTCACCATTTCTGAGCCGTCCTTAACACCACCCCCGCCACTCTGGCACAGCTCTCGTCCATCCCACGAACTCACTCCTTCACTCTCACCGTCCTCACCCCCTGCACCGCCGCCACCGCCATCCTGAAACAACCCACGATCCTCCCACAACCCCACCCACTCCACCCTCACCGTTCCCACCACTTGACTCCTCCCATTGACACCCCTGTTCCCATCTGACCTGACTCCCACGCCACCTACACCATTCTCCACCACTTTCACCCTTCCGTTGCCGCCGTCCCACCTGTCGCCGTTTGCCGTCCGTTCCTTCTTCCGTCCTTAAACCCCGCCGACCCCATCGCCACCGTGGCACAAGCCTCACCATCCTCACCTCCTGCACCGTCCCCATCAGCACCCTGACACCGCCCTTGTCCCACTAACGACTTCATGCACTGAACCCTCACCGTTCCCACTACACGCGCCACCCCCATTGCCAACCCTGTCCACATCCGCCACCACCCTCATTCCTTCCTCCATCTCCTTGCCCTCGCCTCCGCCGCCTCCACCCCGCCATCGCACCTGTCGGCGTTTGTCATCTTTGCGCCCGCTCCCTCCGCTGTCCATAACCCCGTCCCCGCCCCTCCCTTCGTCACACAGCCGCCGCCCTCATCGCCTCCGTCGCCCTTTGTCGCCACCTGCGAGACACCTGCGGAAGCAGCCCTCCGCCACGCTCATTTCGGAACCTAATAATCACCCGTCTTAAACCAATTAGAGTAAGAAAACTGGGCGGTCGCGGAGAAAGTTGATCAATCTAATTTACACGCGCCTCGTATCCTGTAATGACGATCGCTTGTAGGTTCCATTGAATCTAATAAGGGCGGATTGTTCGCCGCCACGTCGGCTCGCTTGCGAGTCACGTCCCCGTGAAACGCATCGCTTGTCTGATAAACTTTCCGAGTTGCAAACGCGATTAGCAGCTCCGCCTTGCTCTTAGCCTCCTCCTCCTCCTCCTCCTGCTCCTCCTCCGCCGCCGCGTAGGCCTCCCCCCCTCCGCCGCACGTCGCCCGCACCGCCTACGCGACCCGGTTCCCTGCTTCCGGGCCTGCGGGGGCGCGCCGCCCCTCCGCCGCCGCCAACGCCGCTTGGCCTCATACCTTTGCCGCCGCCGCTGCGGCTGCTACCTACCGCCTGTGCTTCCCATCAAGCCGCCTACTCCAGCGCATATCGCTGCCTTGGTGGATCGCCTCACTCGCCTTTGCCGTGCCTCAACCTACACCCGCTGTTCCTGGTCGCGTTGCTTTCCCAGCAGTGTCTAAAATAATTGTCATTACAATTACGTTGTTCATTTTTAGTGTAAATTCATTTTAATTATTTCGCCAAGAAGCCATTGAATCTGCAATTACTATTACAATAATTGAACCTATTACTACTATTATAATTCTTCTTATAATTCTTGTAAATACTACTCCGACTTTTTTATTATTCTTACTATTATAACTATTATTACTTTTATATCGCTTCTTATAATTCTTATTAACAGTACTCAAACGTGTTAATTCAGGTTTGATAGCCTCTGAACTTATTTTTATTTTTTAATTTATATACTTTCACTATCATTGACCTCTCACAAATAATAGACTCCTTTTGACCTTTTCTTGGTTGCTTCGTTCTAATTCTGGAAACTTCTGCAATCATTGACACTCTTTGCTTGACACCAAATTGTTTTCTTTACAATCAACAGCTGCAGTGCTATTTTCAAATCCCAGCAGCTCTCCTTCTTCCTCGCTCTCCACGGCTGCGGCGTCAAACAAACTAGTGCTCGCAAACGTTCATTGTCCCACCTCCTCCTCCTCCTCCTCCTCCTCCTCCTCCTCCTCCGCCACCTTCACTTTCATCTCCGCCCTCCCCCGCCCACCGAGCCGCGCTTTAACCTCTGCTCCCCGCTTCCCCTCCCGCTTTGCTCCCCGCTTCCCCCTTCCCCTCCCGTTTCCCCCTTCCCCTCCCGCTTCCCCCTTCCCCTCCCGTTTCCCCCTTCCCCTCCCGTTTCCCCCTTCCCCTCCCGTTTCCCCCTTCCCCTCCCGTTTCCCCCTTCCCCTCCCGCTTCCCCTCCCGCTTCCCCTCCCCCTTCCCCTCCCGCTTCCCCTCCCGCTTCCCCTCCCGCTTCCCCTCCCGCTTCCCCTCCCGCTTCCCCTCTTGCTTCCCCTCCCGCTCCCCTCCCGCTTCCCCTCCCTCTTCCCCTCCCTCTTCCCCTCCCTCTTCCCCTCCCTCTTCCCCTTCCTCTTCCCCTTCCTCTTCCCCTCCCTCTTCCCCTCCCGCTTCCCCTCCCGCTTCCCCTCCCGCTTCCCCTCCCGCTTCCCCTCCCGCTTCCCCTCCCGCTTCCCCTCCCGCTTCCCCTCCCGCTTCCCCTCCCGCTTCCCCTCTCGCTTCCCCTCCCGCTTCCCCTCCCGCTTCCCCTCCCGCTTCCCCTCCCGCTTCCCCTCCCGCTTCCCCTCCCGCTTCCCCTCCCGCTTCCCCTCCCGCTTCCCCTCCCGCTTCCCCTCCCGCTTCCCCTCCCGCTTCCCCTCCCGCTTCCCCTCCCGCTTCCCCTCCCGCTTCCCCTCCCGCTTCCCCTCCCGCTTCCCCTCCCGCTTCCCCTCCCGCTTCCCCTCCTGCTTCTCCTACCTCTTCCCTTCTCACCTCGCTCCAACCACCACTTCTGACGCCGCCGCTACCACTGCTCCTTCCCCTCCCTCGCCCACTACATTATCGTCCATGGGACCCATCTCTGTTCCTATCCCCGGCCTGTGTTGTCGCTCCCTCTGTTGCAACTACTCCCACGCCTGCATCAAACGCCCCCGCTCCCCTCCCCAGCTCCCCACCTCAATTCTCAGGCGCAGCCACCGCGGGCGCCGTGCTTCCCGCGCGCTCCCCTGATTTCCTACCTGCCCACCTGCCTGCCTGGCGGTGTACTTGCGAGTCGCGTCTGTTTGTCGTTGGAGCGTTGCGCGCGCGCGGCGGCAGAGGCGGCGGCGCCGGCTGCGCCGGCTGCGAGCCACATGCAAAGCAGATCGGGTCACGCGGCAACGCAGTAAACCTCGTCGCGAGCGAGACGCCGTCGGAGAGGGAAACGGTCAAAGCCGTTAACTTTATCTTAACGCACGCGAAGCGGCTGGCTAATCCCCTCTCCCGTGCGAGAGCTCCGAGTAGGGACGAGTGGATATTGCTCTGGTTACTAATGTCACTCGGCGTGTTCATATGCTTTAAATTTACGTTACACAATCTTTAAGTGAATTGTAAATGTATTCGAAAAGAATGTTCAATATGACACATTTCAGCCGAAATTAAAAAGTAATTGGCTCTCGTGACAGTTATTTCCTTGGAGAAATTTTAAAACACGAAACAAAACTGCTCGGTTGATATTTTAATATGATTACGTCATTCTTTTGGAATAATAATTCTTGTTAAGGGAACAGCTTTCAAAATTCCTTACAAGTGTCTTCTACCGAATTATCGGAGCCTCTCTGAAGTGCTCTTGTTCGTTCGTCGGGTTCACAAGGCCTTAGAAGGTGGTCGCTTTTTTTTTTGCTGGCCTGAAGAAGCCGGCGGCGACTTCTAGTAACCTTTAGTCTCGCTCGCCACCCAGTGTGGCCTCCCTTCTCCCGAACGCCCTCCACTCTACGACCACCTTTGCCTTTGCGAACACCTTCGCGTCTTCAATGATAGCGTACCGCTTGCCGAGACTCCGTCATCCCTGAGGCCGTTCCGGCACACCTTTCCTCACCTCCTGCTTCTCCGCAGCCGCCTCGATGCATCGTAGCCCCCTCCCCTCAACCCTGCCCCCACTGCGGACGCAACGCCTCCTCTTCCTCTCGCCGTCCATTTCCCCCTACTCCGCCTTCGGCACTGCGACCTGGAGAGGTAGCTCAGAGCATCAACTGATGTCGCGGCAGTGCGTCTGACCGGGAGGTCTTAGGTTCGAGGCCCGACGGTGGGAGGAGTTTTTATACTAGCTAGATAGGTAGTCAGAATTCAGCCTCATTCTAGAGACCGGCTGCTCTGATAGGTTGTTTTACGTTGTTTCACCGATCAGTACGGGCGAATGCTGGAGCAGTACCCTACCAAAGGGGCCGTGGAGCGCGGTGCGATCTTTCCTTCCTCTTCCTTGCTTTATCCTCACACCCCTTACTTACTAAAACTTACTAGCGATACACTAATACACATGACGGGAGACCGGTCGGGAGCTTAGACTCGCCTGAGCGGTGCCCCGCTGGTGGAAGATACCTGGTTTGGGAAAACCCCGCTAGCCGACGGTTGGTTCACGCCAGATCTGACCATCCAGCGGGGGTACAGATGACTGTCATCTACCAAACACGCACTACACGTACGGGTATAATGACCTTAGTAGTTGTCGTATCCGGAATCAATCAATCGCAGAGCATGCTGCCTTCGCGCCCCCCATCCCCGCCACCACCGCAGAAGTAACTCCTCCTTGACCACCATCTCCCTTCCACTCCACTGCGCTACTTCCCTCATCGCCTCCTCCGATGCTTCTTGAGCCCTGCTGCTTACACTCCGCGCTCCTTCTCCAACCACTCCCAACCCCACCCTAGAGGGCCTCTCTCATCTTCACCTCCATCTTGCCTCCTTGCTCGCCTCTACCTCCAGCCCCGTCCACCCCCTGCCCTGTCGCCGCTACAGCTTACGAAACCCGGCCGATACCCCTCTTCCCCGTCCTCGCGCCCATTCAACCCCTCCCACAGACACATCCTCACCTCGGGCCGACCCGGTCCGGGCTGGGCAGGGCCGGGCCGGGCCGGGCCTCACCGGCTCCTTTCCTTCCTTCCGGGAGGGTCTCTTTGTGGCGCAAGGGGTAATTAGGGCAAGGGCGCTCGCGGTACCGCAGGAGGGGGCGGGGCCGGGGGCGGCGGCTGTGGCGCGGGGGCGACGATGAATCGGGGCCTCCGTCCTCGCCCTCACCCCCGCCCAACGCTGTGTGCGTCCTCGCGACCGGTGGCGAGAGGGGGACAATATAAAGACGAGAAGTCAATTAGGGTGTTCTAAGAGGAGCCCCGGAGGGCACCCGCGATACCCATTACGGCCCTTAACCGGGGGTCTACGTGAAAAGGGCCGCCTCCGCCCTTTCGCCTTCAGTGCGAAAAAAAAAAACAACCAACATTCATTCCTACACCACCCGAAGAGAGCGCTAAAGCTATTTACAAAAATCTAATTTTTGGAGATTGAAGCAAAAGTTATATCCAATTTAAATAGGTTTATTTCCCGGGCACGAAATTAACCTGTGTTAAATTCTGCGAAAACTTCAGAGGCGCGTTGTTGCACCGCGAGGAGAAAAAGAGGTGTGGGGAAGCAATTAAGCGAAGTGTTCCCGATACAACGCGCCGCCTCTTGGGCGTTGGGGGCCGCAGCGGCGGTCCGAAATGCGCAACCGCCGCGCCCCGCGCTTTGGGCGCGAAGCGGTGGCGAAACTAAACGGGGGAGGGGTCAGGTGGAAGATAACTCCGGAGGAGCGTTTTTAAAGGGAGAGTTGCACTCACCTTACGTTTGATTGCGCAGTAGAACCTCGCCAATCCGAACCCCGCTTATCCGAAATTTCGGATAATCCGAACAAAATTGGGGATGTATGAAGAAAAATAAATAATAATATTTATTTGTATTGTAAAGCAAAGGCTTTATAATTACTATGGAACTCAACAGCTAATTATTGAAACACAAGTTGAAATGAAACGTTTATTGCACTGGTAACTAACGTGCATATCACATGTTTATGTAGCAGTAATTTTCACTTCGAGGAACTAGTAAAATCGGAAATCGTGTTTTCCGTAAGGAACTGAATCTGCTTGATGATACGATCGCTACGCTACGTTGCCATTCTGTTTTGTGTGATACCTCAATTGAGAAGATGGACTTTCGTCACTTTTGTCCCCTCTTTTGTCTTCTTTTTGTTGCGGCTGAGTTACTTGTAAAATATTTTATTTATTTAATAGGTAATTATTACAAACAAATTAGCTTACTTGATCCTATGTGGCTAGGCCGAAGGCCTTTAAGCCATTACAATACCTACATCCTTTCGCGTTCTAATCTTTCGAATTCTGGTATTCACCCCAAATGGTCTCTCCATCGCATCAAAGCCGCGGAAAAGAGACCATAAGGTACGGCTCAGGAAAAAACCCCTGAAGGGGGAAAATCCTGCCGTCAGAAGCCGAGTACATTCTAATCTATCCTACGTTTATTTTAATTATTTATTTTCTGGCGCGAGCGTCCCGCCGTCTCCTTCCAGTGCTTGTAAAATATTCCCCTACGCTGGCGTATATGTGTAAAGGTCTGTCGGTCATTCTTATTTTTCATTGCGGAGTCTTGAGGGAAGGCATGACGACTTCAACGCCACATGTTGAAGCTGCGCTTCTGCATAGACACCGCCGAGACATGATACATCTTCCGTGCATGCCAATAAATATTAAATCACATTTTGGTGATTTTTTTTTTGTTTTTCACGTGATTGATAAAAAAGACAAGTTCAGTTTGGTATTAAAGGATTAGACTTAAATCTTTAATATCAAACGAAAGCTTACAATTTTCTTGACAATATTGTATGAAAAACTAAAAATAGACAAAACGTGTCTTAAGCCTTTTCTAACCCTGCACCAGAGATACTTCCTCGTTCAGCTCACGAAGACTTCGAGATACCCTCAAGATTGAGCAGGGATGGAACTTCTTGAAAAAGACATGTTAATCCGTTAAACAAAATTGTTTGAGAACTTCCTTTCTGGATTGTAAATAAAGTGACTATGAACGATGTATATGTAGGTGTACATAACATTGTTAAATTTCTAGACTTTCGTTTAAAATGTAAAGGATTTGAAATTTAATCAGTATAATGAAAACGCACAACTTTTTCCATGAGATCAACGTTTACCATCTTTATGGATCAGTTTTCAGAGCTTCAACTAAAATTATAGGTATTATACATGGTTGCTTTAACATTAGGAACGTATCACTAATATTACATTGCGTGTACTATATATACTAGGAAATCGCCAGAACCTACTGAATTAAAACGTTCAGAATTAATCAAAATTCCGCCAGGCTCCTCACTCCTTGTTGAACAAATTTCGCGAATGTTCATTTTCACCTGAACTGAGATGTGGCATACTATTTTGGGGACGCGCATACTAAAGTTTCAAAGTTTTAGATTGCAGTAAAATATTGTATGAATAATAAGCAAATTCTTCAAAATTCACGTGAATCTTAATAAAGCATGGAATTCTGTCATTACTTTGTGTATATATTTACAAATCAGTGGTTTTTGTAAAAAAGTCTTACTAAAAAATTGTACATATTTTCAGCCAATACCAGTGTTTATAGTAATAAATATAGTATTACAGTTTTTATCTTTTCTGATCAATTTTTGCGGTAAATGCTTGTTGCTAACTGTATTTACAATTCAACTGTATGAATTAGGGTAGGAATTACAGAGCTCATGAAAACGTTCACAGATTTTATTTCTCCCCATAGTAACTCACGCACAGTTTTTAATTATTTGTTGGCTTTAGATATATAAATAAACAACAGAAAATAATGTATTTTGTTACTATTCCTGTATTTACCTTCTTTTTTGATTTGTGATTCAATTCTTTAGAGGATAGGTACCGGCGCCCTTTTAATAATGTAATACTAATTTCAATATGTATTATAGGTTATGGAAAATTGCGTTCGTTACTTTGAATATGATCACATAAATAGTCATATTTTTAAGTTGGTCCGAATAGATTACTAAGAGAAAAGACGCACTTTAATGTATTTGCAGAACTTAATGAACGTCGGGGAAATGTATTGTGATCAATATCTCACATCTATTCGCTTTTTAACTTTTGATGCTCGGAAGGAGATACATCACCAAATGAATAACAATTTCGTTTGCCAAATGATATTCGATATTATGGATGGAGTTTTAATCCCATTTCATCGCTCCGACACAGGAGTAAATTAATATCGAACTACAAATGTCGGACGCATAACAAAAGCACCAATACGTATCGCGTCCCTTCACCAGCCAAAACACCGCTGAGTTGACGCTTTTGTACCTATAATTTTTCCGTCGGGCGATATTAATGATCAAATTATACTTTAGCGCTGTGCCACGAGTTTTGATGGCGTTGATAACAGTCGTTATCGTTTGTTTCCTACCCGTCTAATTGTTTCTATTAAACATCAACACATCAATTTTAATCCGATACAGAGAATTCGATCACGATAAGCGCTCTTTCGAACGAATTCTGCAAATTACACCGCACGTTTCTATTAAATAAAACGCTCCAAAAGTGCATCGTACTACCGCAACAGTGCTCCAACTGTTTGTTAGTAATTAGTGAAGTGTGTACGAAGCATTCGGCGTTAGGACGAGCTGTCGCGGACCACCATTTTAATTTACCTCATTACCGATTTCAATTCCGGGAGAAAAATTACTTCCCGCTTGGCCGGAGCGAAATGACTAACGACGCTGTCAGCGTGCGGTTAACCCACCAATAGATGCGCAGCGGCGGAAAAAAAATGCATCGTTTTCTGTGAAGCTCGAACATCGTTCATTCGAGCTTGCGGTCGAGCGGTGCGGTGCTTTGTCGTAACGTTTCCGAATAGAACGTTGTTCTGCGCTGAAAGTCATCGACAGGTGGTAGATATGTACATCGCTCGTCTAGGAAGACATAGTCATGATATGAGGTTGTAATTATAATTCTGTAGAATGGCCGTTAGTTTTGCGATCACTGGATTTAAAACTTTTCTCTTCTCACTGTATTTGAAGTAGGAGAAAATGTGTGGTGGAAATTCTCAAAAATATTAAACAATATTATCAATGTTCTTCTTCTTCTTCTTCTTCTTCTTATTATTATTATTATTATTATTATTATTATTATTATTATTATTATTATTAAGTGGCGTGAAGTGGAGTGACGTTGTGAAACTGAGGGAAACGACTGTGTAAGAAAAACATTACCGCTCGGTGTTTCGCAGTGCGGTGAAGCGGAGTGCTATGAAAGATTGCACGGTGAAATGTTGACGTTAATTTGTAAAGTTTGTAGATTTTGTAAAGGTGTTAAGTTCAGTAATGTTAAGTTAGTGTATTCTGCCACCAAGTTCTCAAACTTAATTGTAGAATTATTAATAAATCTAATCTAATATTAAATCGTGCTTCAGAACACATACAATTTTTTCGATAACCTCAATTCTTCTTTCAATTTCCTCAATTCTTCTTTCAAATAAATGCTATTTTCGTCTTGATCCTTTCGCAACAATAATCGTTTTCATCGTCTTATTGAAAAACCAATGAAGTCTATTAATCAAAATTTTGTAGAAACAGCAATGTAAAGTGTATTAATGCATGAAAATTAGTTTTTATGATAATAAAAATATGATAATAAATTGAAGTTAAAACGTATGGTTTATTGTCTGCAAAAGTAGTATTGCTGACTCAAATTTGAATCGATAAATCGATCATGTTCGTATGTAATGTAATCTCTTGTAACGACCTTTGGAAATTAAGGCCGTATTCGTAAAACTCAAATCACCTTTTACTAAGTACCATTCACTTACGTTATTAACGTTTCCAATCCGAACGTTTTTCAAAATGTTTATTGCGTAACATTCATACAGGATATTTCGCAAGTTTCATAAATAGAGCACTTCAATTGTATTGTTTATTCTGCGGCGAGAACATTTGCTAGGGATATGGCGTTTGTAGCTGCGAGTCCTTACCGTAGTCCGAGAGGTTCCAATATTAAATCGCGACCATGGAGGATTTTCGGCAGCATCTAAGGAGCGGACAATGCTTCAGAACTGTATATGCTGTATGCTAAATTGAATTCTAATTCTGTTTTGTTTTTCATGATATCTTCGGATTAATTCCATATCGATAACGGAGCAGTACCCTAAACAAGGTCTCAGGGCAGCGCGTGATGCATTCCAAACATCATTTCTATTTTTAGCGCTAAACAAACGGTTTATATTCATGGCATGTGCGGAATATAGCTAGTAGTATACTACTATAGCTTACTATTGTGAGCTCTCGAGGAAGGTTAAAGATGCCCACATGTCGAAACGACAGCAGGAATTCAACACTCAGTGTTCTCCTCTTCCAAGACAATGCAAGGCCCATACTGCAGTTCTTTCTCAATCAATACTGAAGGAATTGCACTGGGCAGTGTTGGAACATTCCCCTTACACCCCATACGTGGCACCATTGGACTCTACTACATTTTTGAACTATTTACGGAGGACTTGGGGTGGTAAGAAATTTTCCACTAATGAAGAGGAAGTAAAGTTTCTGCGCAAATGGCTATACACACGTCAACAAAGCGTGTTTGAGTCCGGAATTATGAAACTACCAAAAAGGTGGCAAAAATAATGGTGGAAGCTAGATGTAGAAAAGTAGTCTGCATTGTTTTTTGTTACAGAACTCAGTATTACCTTTCAGCAACTCAATATTGGACGCTGTTTAATTGTGACACGTTCCTTTAGACGTTTGTGGTGACCAGAAAATGTGTTTTACTTCCAAAACCACTGCTCACTCATCCATGTCAAAACAAAAACACTCATCATGGTCAACAATACACACATCACCAATGTCACGACTTTAAACTCCAGAGAGCCCAAAACCAAATGAGCTGCAATAAGTCGACATTCAACTTGGCGAAAATAGCTCTACGAACGATAGCCCAACAGAATATTCATCTCGAAAACATATATATTTCTTGGTTTCTGGATATTTTCAGCAATTATGAAGCTCACGTCATTTTTGTGTGCATTTTCTGACAGAAATGGAATAATTAAATGTTGTCTAATTTATGTTTAGGGAAAGGGAGAATATTAAGAAGGCTCGATGAACGATAGCATTATATCCGAGAGTGCCAAGACTCAAATAGTCATGCTTGAGCAAGTGGTCCTTAAAGTTTTCTTGAGGTTTCCCTGCTTTCATTTCCTTCGAATACATCATTTCCCACGTACTCTCCATATCACTTGTCATATCATCATCAGCGAGCTCGCGGCATACATCCTGGTGAAAATGAATCAGTGGCCCACAAGTTGAAAGGAGTGGTTTTGTTACTATATTTGTTCTGTTGGGTAATAACATGTGCGGGGTATTTTCAAAAATAATCAAGCTTTGACACGGACTACACAATCATGTAAGGCCTCTAATGGCCGAACGTACATAGACTTAATCACGTATTTAATAGTAAAATGTTTTAACAAGAAACTAACCTAACTTAGCCTAGTGAGGTCGGGGTGGAGTCAGAAATTACAGTGAAATTGTATATATTTTGTTCAGAAACATGAAACGGGCTTAATTTTCTAATACCAAAAAAAATTCCTATCTGGTCAGTAATTTTGTTCCCACAAATGTGGAAAGAAATGTTACCGCCTTAATCAGAGTCATTAAAATAACATGTATTTTGCACAAAATCTAATACGATGATCGGTTAGAGCACGAATAAAACCTCAAGTTTATAAATTGAATTTAGTTCATATATCTGATAACCTGTTTTTCATCTTCATGTTACAGTTAGTTTAGCACATTACATTTCATCCAAATAAATGACCGAATAATTTCAAATTTAATTATAAAAAATGACGAAGTTAACAAGAGAATGTAATTCGTCGACTATCAGATTTCCAGATCTAGATATCTAAAACAAACAAATTTCCCATAAACAGTAAATAGAAGCTAGAATCTCTTTATAATATATTTAATTTTTAGCATTACCTATTTTCGCTTTTTTCGGTCTGATATAGTATTTTTCAAGGCTTGTTAACTAATCTTCTTTGTTGTCCTTAACTTTTTCTGTTTTAACTAATTTTGTTTTCGCAACTACTCTTGGTGACGATTAATGGGAGAGAGCAGCAAACAAATTTATTTAAGTGTAATTGGATTAGTGAGATTAATGTTATAACAAACTCAACGGAACCAAAGCTTTTGATATGTATCTCTTTTACAACTTTGTTAACTTTAAAGCGACATTCACAATTCTATCAAATTTAAATTAATAGCGATGTTTATGACACATTATGATTTTTTATTTATAAGATTTAGTGAAGTGTAATTGTAATTTTCTGGAAATATATATTTGAAATCGAATTGCCAAAAATTGATTTTGGCATCGAAGCTGAACTGCTGGGGAATTATTCAGAAATTCGCCAAGAGTATACCTAGTTATTGAAATCACTTCCAAATTCGACCTTTAGCTTTCTATCTAGTGTCGGATATCCTGCCACTGTCGGGACTCGAACGTAGAACCTCCCGGCCAGAGTGCGGGTGTTATGGATATAGTGGAGGAGGGCGAGTAGGTGGATAGATGAGCAGGTGGCCCTGGAGTCAAGCGAGGGTGGGGGTGGTTGGGTGGGAGTGAAGACATGAGGGTGGGTTTGAGGAGAGAATATGGGTCGGAGAGAAGAAGAGTGGGTTGGAGAGAGGTAATAATAATAATAATAATAATAATAATAATAATAATAATAATAATAATAATAATAATAATGTCTTTATTAATGGCGAGGCTCAGGCCATAGGGCCTGCTCTTCCACCTAACCACTGAATTTACATACATTTAGAGTAGTAACATTTTAAGAGGGGATGACAAGCTGTACATTTACGTCTGGGAGAACAAATCTAGGGACCATCCCGGCATACGCCTTAAGCGATTGAGTAAACCCAGAAAAACCTCAATCAGGATGGCGGCTTAGGGCCGAACATTAATAGAACTGAATATGTTATACTGAGTAGTGAAAGGGAAGATTCGTGAGAGAGAAAAAAAACGTACAGGGGGAGGGGTCAGAAAGTATAAATGATAAAGTTTGTGAGAGAGAGGGAAGAGAAAAAAGCGAAGGAAAGGACGAAGAAGAAGTAGGCGAAAAAAGTGAAGTTATTTGAGGAACGTTACAGAAAGCTACGTTTAGTTTACAGTAGCACTTTACATAAATATACAATAATTTTTACACCAGAAAAGCACAATACACTATAAGCTAATACCAACAGTAATTTTAAACACAATACTGGCAGTATTAAGGAACAATACAAAGAGTGTATGGGGTAGAATATTGAGAATAAAGAGGGGGAAATAGAGGGTGTTTAATGGGGGCGGTGACCGGGCGCTTGGAAGTGGGAGAAGTCTGGAGATTGAAGAAGACGTTAACGCCGTTCTATATGTCGTTATTCCTTACCCATGTGGTTAATTCAGCTTCGAATTTGCCGAAAGTATGGTGATTGGGCTTGGACCGAATGAATGGGGGGAGAGAGAAGGATGGGCTTGGAGAGAGGCGGTTGGACGAAGAGAGAAGGGGTGGGTAGGCATGGAAGGAGTCGGGCAGGGTCGGTGGTGGGAGGGCGGGAAGGAGGCCGAGAGCGGGAAGAGGGCGTGGCCGGACCAGCGACGCCCGGAGACGCGTGCGAAGGCAAGTGGTGTTCGGTGACGGGCGGGCGCGTGAGGTGAGTGGGTGCGAGGGGCGCGCGCGGCGGGTGACGCGGCCGCAGGTGACAGATGGGCCGCGGCCGCGGCGGCGGCGGCGGCGGGGGCGGCGGTGGGGGCGGTCGCAAACAAAATCGGTGGCGCGGTGCTGACCTGTCGCCGGCGGCCACCGCGTTAATTTGACTTGGCGGCGGCGGAGAACCGCAAACGCCGCTCTGTGGAACCGCCAACATTCAGGTAGACAGCGAATGCAGGCCGCTCAGGCAAGGAAAATGAAAAATGAGACCCGAGAGGGGCTCTTAGGAAAACAAAAAAGAATTTTACTCAGAGCGCGGAGTTTGAAAATTAGCACTTTATTTTTACACACGTAGTTCTCGCACGTTTGATGACAAATACTGAAGAAAAAATCATTATTTTCTTCAAAAAGGGTATGAATATTTCTGTCAAATATTTGTAGATGTTAATAGACCTCTTATTCACTTTGTGTTAGTCCTCAAACTCCGGAGGACAAGGGTTCCACAAGTATTGATTTTGCTCAAATTCTCTCAAATTATTTTCGTAGAGTTTATTGCTTTTACGTTATTGTCACGTGGTCATTGTACGAGATTTTCGTGTTTTAACTGTTAATTATACTGCTTTTATTTTAACTCTGCCCCTGGGAAGTATCATCTGTTGACAATTTTATTCAATCAGGAGCTTGAATGTCACCATAATGACGCCACTATCGGATGAAACCCCTCAACAGCTGACTGCCAAGGGCAGAGTTCGAAAAATCGCAGTATATAAGCTAGTTTATAGCACCGTTAGCACCGTAAAAGTTAAAATATTGCTTTGGGTACATCCCCCCTACTTTGGAGCCCCCGATACACAATTCTTATTATGAAGAGTTATGTAGTTCGTAAATGGCCTATCACAGGAAATGGTTAGTATTCTAGACAGGAATATCAATAATATGAAAGTCCATGAACATTAGCCTCCTTCTACTAAAGACAGGTGCTATGTTTGCACCCTCCCCCCGTAGAAAAAACAAAAATAAAAATACAACCATCTTAGCAACCGAAGCAGTATTATTTGCAGTGTATAAACATGTTTGTAATAGTAATTTAGAAAGAATTGTAAAGTGTGTCCAATGCATTAAAGATGATCACTTTGAATAATTTTTGTATAATGCATTCAACATTTTGTCTATATTAAATGTTATGAAGCATTTGATAAAGTTTTTCAGTTTTACTAATTGTTATTCTTTTAAGGTTCTTGTGTACAAAATAAATTATCTTATACCATTTTTTTCCAAAAACATCAACTTATAAATCTACCCATAATGTTGATATATATTGCAGGAACTTTTTAATATTTATTTTTACTAATGATATCATTAAAATTACAAGCTTTAATTGTAATTGATAAGTAATTAATTGTTTTCCTTAACAAGAATAGATTTATTGTACGAGGTACAGAAAACCCTCACTTCGGAAGGGAAGTTACAGAAAAAAAGCTCTGGAGTCTTAGGGTTAATTATATTACGCATTCTAATTTATTCCTTCACAGTACTTGCGTTAAATACTCAAATTTCTATAATTATGTTCACAAAAGATAGTTTACTTTTTCTTTCTTCTAATAATATATGTTAAATTTGAGTCTTTTGTCCTTGTAAAACAACATTTCATTGTGTTCAAATATTGAATAAAACATGTTAAAGAACATGTGAAAACGAAACTTTATGTTAACGATTTTTTAACACTTGTTGTTGATTCACTAATTTTTTGTACACAATTTATTTACCAATTTTATGTAAGTTTTATCTAGTTTGATTAATATATTATGTATTTTTTCAGGGAATTACGACACACTTTCAGAATAATATATTATATATTCAGAATAGTATCACAACACATCTTCCCTCATAGAGAAGTTAAAATAACCCATTTCCTCAGATTCAGGGCTCTTTTCTGAATTCCTAAAACCCGAGGATGGTCAGGCGCTTCAGCTTTGGGAGATTTCCACGCCGTCGAGCTTGAATCTCTCTCAAATTGCATAAATGTCAGGAGACCTGCTCGCGGTACATACGCATATTTCGATCAGCAAAACTGGATATTCAGGCAGAGCAGTCTTAGGAAGAGAAATTGCGCATTCAGCAGCTCGCGATCTGTGGATGCTACATGCTTACCAAAGCGCTTTGGACTTGCAGCCGAAGCGTGGAATATGAAGCAGGCAGCAGGCAGGTCTGTGCTCCCATTCTGCACGAAAAGCCGAGAAGGAAATCTCGAGCTTCGACAGAAAAAGAGATTAACTTAAATTTGACAGGGATTTTCGGGGATGCTGTTATATCGTATAGTTTTCATAATATATCTGAAGAAAAATATAGAGAATTATCTTTTTAACTAGAGGATATTATAGAATAGTCAACATTAGTAAAAGTTTCCTGCCTGATAAGCCATGGTTCAATTGGCGTTGAGAAGCCGATGAATTTCGATGCTAGTTATCAGTTTAGAACAAATTATGTATTATATTATTCGCAAATACTTTTACACGCTCACTTTTAAATTATATTTCTTGGCTGCTTGTCTACAACTCTCTCACTCATTCACTCACTATAATTTATATATATATATATATATATATATATATATATATATATATATATAATGTCTATTAAATGAGTAAACCACCTTGCGTATTACATAACACATATTATAGTATTGCTATGCAATAATACTCTTTTTCCGATATCAATGACTTTCTAGTATTTATCTTCATTCTTGTGATTTGTAAATTGGTGTTTGCGCAATCTCTGGGTACTAAGATCGACTGCAATTTACACTTCCAGTCTAATTGTCGATTCTGAAATTAAGAGAATAGCTTTGTATTCATTTAAAGTCCTTTGACACAGCTGCGCCGACTCTATTTCTTAGATCGACTGCAACTTATACGATCAGTCCAACTGTTGATTCTGAAATGAAGATTGTAGGCTTTGTATGGAGACCTTCTACATAGCTATATGGTACGTAGTGAGATGATCATTTATGTAAAAAAATAGCCTATTATAAAAAATTCTCGTTACACGTATCCAGAGGTAGATTGCATTTATTGGAATGACGTGATATCGGCGTACCGAATTGTGGGTTGTTTGTTTTAACCCGGCAGGATTTTGTTTCGAAATACAAAAATAATTCTTCTTCCCGAACGCTTTCCGAACTGTCCGAGTGGTCTATTAGCGCCGGCGTTTCCTGCCGCACCTCCTCCCTCCCCAGCAACGAGCCCGGGCGTGTTGCATCGTTCGCCCCCGCCCCCGCCCCCGCCCCCGCCGTTCGCCCCGTTCCTCCGGATATTGCTAGCAGCGTCTGTTTTCCGCATGAGCCGCCCCGCGATCTACCCCGCGCCCCACCTCACCCCCCCCCCCACTGAGCGGGGCGAGCTGGAGGCGGAGATGGAGGGGGTGGCTGAGGCGGTGAAAGACGGGGTGGAGGCAATGTAGAAGTCGAGGGGGGGATGGAGAAAGAGTACGGGGTTGGGAAGCTGTGTTGAAAGAGGATGCAGAGGAAGGGAAGGGATAAAAGAGGGGAAGAGGACGGAGACAGATTTGGAGGAGACAGAGACGGAGTATGAGAAGGCTACAGAGACATAATGCTGGAAGAGGCATAGACGTGAAGGAGGAGAAAGCAGAGGAGGCAGAGAGGAGGAGGTGGTGAAGATGTAGGAAGTAGAGAGACGGAGAAGGCAGAAAGAGAAAGGAGGATGCGATGGCGGAAGTGAAGGGGGAGTATGAGGTAAGGTTCCTCTCCCCTCCGGTAAGAAAAGAAAAGAAAGGTAAAGAAGAAGCAGAGGAGAAGAGGGATCCATCGAGAAGATGGGGAACGACGCCGGATCAACGAACGAATGGTCGGAGCAGGTGGGACCGTCGAGGCGGGGCCGGTGCGGTGGCGACGAGCGGGACGGAGCCTTGCGGCGGCGGCGGCAGGGATGGTGGCAGAGGCGGAGGAGAAGCTGGCGCGCAGGCTGGGTTGGGGCGGGCCTGGCCGGAGTTTGAGCGTAAGGAAATGCGAATTCGTTCCGATTATAAATTAATTAGGGAACTTTATTCCGCGGTGTAACTCCTGGTTGGGCGCCATCGGAGGCTCGCGATGGAGCGGGCCGAGCTTTCTCCCTCTGCCGGCTGCGAGGAGAGAAGTTGCGTAGCGTGAAATATTCACTGTTTCGTACGATGGGAAGAAATTCATCTCTACGCTATACGTTTAATGCTATCGGGGTTAATTTCCTCAACAGTGAAATAATGTATATACCGTAGATATTTATATGGATATTTGCAATTCCACCTTTAGTTTTACGTACATGACTTAGATATAAAAGTTTTTTTACTGGCATAGATTACAATTCGTTATATTTCGTTTCGTACGGCAAAACCCAGTTAAATAGAGACGTTCGCCCCCATTCACAACAATCCTGATTTTGTTTCTTTTGGGCAGGTCCTGGTAATATATCTATACAACTCCGTATGACAGAGGGCCAGACCCCACATCGCGCAAAGTGGATTACACTGTTGGATGGTTCGACGGACGTTTACCCAGAGTTTTTTGTGCACTTTTCTGCCACCGTCACAGACAAATGTCCCGCTAGCTATCCCCTCGAACCAGACTCACATGCGGTCTTTTCACCTTCCATTCAATTCGCGAAAGAGTTCTCGAACTATGGACAGAACGGACGGCCTTTATACTGGTAGCTTTCGCTCCACGGTAAAAAGTACACATCTATAATTTGAGACGCAACAAACAGTCTTTCAAAGCTCATTTCACAAATGCTTTCTCGTAGGTGTGACCCTTAGTAGTAAATGACAGCTGTAACTCACAATATTTCTGGGGGAAATTGGGAAACGTGTTTTATGAAATATATAGAGAATAAGTGCTTTTTACGTTCTCAAACGATTATGGTAAATTAGTTCTGCTCCAATTGTTTTCATTTTACATAATTTACCGACTAAATTCCCGAGAAGTAGTTGAATTTTATGAGCAGTGCCACAACGCGTAATTTTAGAAGGCTATCCAATGAATAAGGATGTTGCACTTCATTGAATTAACAAATGAAAAAGCGATTTACAATGTGGATCTTTAAATTCAACTGAAAATCTATCACCTACGACTGGCGTAACATTGATAGAAGGGCCTTCTTTTATCCCGCAGGCGATAAGCCCTCTCGCAGTCGCACCCTTCCTTTGTATCGTTAGGTCCTCAATAACCTGCGACGCAGCTTTCGCTTGAAAGCCACACGGCTTTGTGGGCGAGAGGGGCGCTCATTCTTTATCAAACGCGGCTGATCACGCAGCCTTTAGAGAGAGCGGGGTCGACGCCGCGTCTGTCACATCGCCTCCCACACCCCGTCCTCCCTCCGTGCCCTTTCCCACCCTGCCATGCCCGCAGGGCCTCCATACTGACCGACCCCGCTTCATCCACCCCCGCCGTTCCTCACCCACCCCTTGCTCACCATATCCTCTCCCACCCGCCCCCGCTCCCACCCGCCCCCGCTCTCACCCGCCTCCGCTCTCACCCGCCCCCGCTCTCACCCGCCCCCGCTCTCACAGGCCCCGCTCCCTCACCCCTGCTGTCACCCGCCCCCGCTCTCACCCGCCCCCGCTCCCACCCGCCCCCGCTCTCACTCGCCCCCGCTCTCACCCGCCCTCGCTCTCACTCGACTCCGCTTTCACCCGCCCCCGCTATCACCCGCCCCCGCTCTCACCCTCGCCGCTCCCCCACGTCCTCTTCTGACACTTCCCCGCCTCTGTCTCACCACTACTTTTCCGCAAAGTCCTCTCGTCCTCCTTCCCCTTCTTCCTCGTCCCCCCGTCGCCTCCGCACCTCGCCGCCTTGTCACCGCCACCCCCGCGATAACCCTTCGTTCGGTCGCGTCTGACCTTTTCCGCGCGGAGCTCGCGGCGGCGGGCGCGACCTGCGTATCGATCTCTCGTTTGCGGCGACTTACCGGCTGGCCGTTGGGGAACCCCCGCCCACCAACCCACCAGCCTTTTTGAAGGGCGGTGATGTGCGCCTCACACTTGTCTTCGACTGTTCCGGGTCACCGCCTTTCCGAATATACTAACTCATGAGAGAAGCTCTTTAGTGCTTACTAAGTCAATAAAGTTCATCTTCCTTATGTGGCACGTTTTTTTAATGAAATAAATTATTATAACGGAAGATACTTTTGATAAAGAAGTGATGATCAGGATGGTACGTTTGTATTGTATGAATACTAATGTACCCATTTGTATTTACTAAAAGATAAGCATTTGATTAGACAGAGCATTTGGTATATTTCAGAGACTATTTTGAAAAAAAAAAATAACAAAAAAGATCATATTGCCTACATCATTTTCCTGAAATTATAATTCTAATATACAAAGCACCAAATGAGATAGACTCAATAAAATAAACAAATGTTAGTGTATATCGTTTCAACTCTTTATTGCAGTATTCATCAAATACATGGATCTTAAAAACAGAGAAACTTGTTTAAAGAGAATACAATAAAAATGTAATAGAACACTCTTCCATATACGTAACTGTGTGTGTCACAATAATTTGCTTGAAAGTTTTAATTGGCAGATTATGGGCGACAAAGTATCATTTTGGGAGTGCATTCTGCAAACTTAATAAAATACAGGGTACAACACAATAAACAAAACACTCATGCGACATGAATAAACTTGCCTGGAGGTCTTGTATATCGATAATGTGTTCTTAGAGCATTTTCAAACGCATTCATGAGAATACTACATGAGGCTTGTGGATCCTGGTTATTAGGTTAGCAATTTTCGGTGTGTAAAAAACGTAAATCTTAATTGACGCCTCTAAGATATATTTTAGAAACGTTCATCACCATCAGATATCTCAATTAATTATTAGATGATATCGTTGACACAATCCTCATCACGCGAATAATATTACTGGGAAAGAGCTCCGTAAAAGGGAGAGTGGCCCCAAAGTAAACTGCTTCCGTCGACGAACAGTCCAGGAAGAATAGTTTTACTTTTTGATTTGACGACTCATTTTGTAGCAGTTACAATATTTGCTTTCGGCCGCCGGATCTGGGATTAATTCGCGGTCGATCCATGCGGAGTTTGTAATGGACAAAGCGAACTCTAGGCACGTTTTCTCTGTGTTCTTCTATATCATCTATCTCTCGTTTTTCCCTCTGCTTCACCATAATTCATTACTTCATCAGTGATTTCATCGAAGACGATCTCACCCGTCACTTCACCAGAGATGAGCTAACCCACCCACTTCAAAACAAATGAACACCACCCTTCAGCGGGTCCATCTCTTCCATCCCCGGGTACTCCGAAAGACATTCATATAGGGACAGGAACATCATGTTTAAAGTGGCATTGAGATTGTGGTTGATTGTGACTGTGATGTTTCGGATATATACTGCGTAACGCACTCAATTCGTTGTTACTTGTCCCATGGAAACTCTTTGGCCCGGCCGGGAGAGCTCCAACTAATGTCACTGCAGTGCCTCTGACCGGGAGGAACTAGCTTCGAGTCTCGACGGTGACAGGAGCCCTAACTAAATAGCTAGGTCGAACGTAGTCGCAGCCCTGGAGAAGAATTCCAGAGGGCCGGCTGCTCTGATCAGTAGTTTCCCGAGGTTTCTCCGATCAACAGGAGGCGAATGCCTAACAAACGGGCCACCTCGCCTACCTCTTCCTTGTGCTATCCTCACCTCTTACTTACACTTACACTTCAATGCAGTACACAGCCACATATGCCGGAATACCAGTCGGGAGCTGAGAACTTTTTTTCTTCTGGGCGGTGCGACGATGATGGGAGATACCTGGTGAGGGGAAAACTCTACTAGTCGACGGAAGGTCGGCGCTGGATTACCTATCAGCGGGGGGAAAAAATCACCGACACCTCTTGAGGAAAACATGCACTACACTTTAGGAACTAATGACCTTAGCAGTTGTCACGTCCGGAATCAGTAATCAATCAATCTTAGTCCCGAGGCGCGTCACGTGGCGGCACGGCCGGGCGCATGCGCGGCCATGCTCTGCGCTAAGTGCAGCGGCGGGGGGTGGCGAGGGGCGGGGCGCAAACACGGAGAACTAACAAGAGGAAGCCCTTTAACTTCCTCAGCCATCGGACGCTCTCATTCCGAGAGCCAGTTGTTTCCTGGAAGCGCCTTTCTCATTACAACTATTACGTCTTTTCATTCCGCGCGCTGCCTCCTAATTAAATGTAACTTGTTTCGAGGGGGCAATCAGGGTCGGCCGCAGCTTCCTTGAGGTCAAGTCGAGAAAGTTAAATCATCAGCGAAGTCTCTACAAAGAAACGATTGTTAGTTCGGTTCGTGACTGTGTCACAAATGCTGAGTTTGAACAGTGTGTTAGAAAAGTCTTATGTTAATTTTGTGCAGTAGTTGTTCCTACGCAGGGAGTAGCGCTACAACTTACCATCTCCTACAAGAGAGAAACGCCCAACTTTCCAACGTGTTTAAGACCTAGGCACGAAAATGACACATAATTTGTGTAAAAGAAAATGAATTATCGTCATATTTGACGGTAGTGGTCCAAATTTTAACAATTGTTTATCACTCTGAAGCGTTACGTCACTAAATGTATCTATGAGTCACATCCCAGCAAATTTATTATTACCCAAAACTACAATTAGATTTCTCGTTGTAAGAGTTGAATAACATTTAGGATACGTTTCATGTATTTTTATTGAAAAAAATACGAATTTCTGGTTTGAAAAACTCAACTTCGTAGAAATTAGATTAGTATAGAAAAGAAAATATTCATTTCCGTCACGGAGAGTAGACAACACTCATAAAATCGTTCTTGTTTTGACTTAAAAACAATATTTGTAAATTGATAGCTTCACAGTTTAAAAATGGTATCCGCAGGTTGATAAAAGCAACAATAGTAGCAATTTTAGTAGAAACATTTTCATTTTGAGTTTATTGAGCGCGTTTCGTATGAACAAAAGTATTATTGACTTTCCAGTACATTGTTGGTGATGTGCTTCAAGTTCTGGCTCATGAATGGACAGTCTTCTTTCCACATCCATACAACTCCAAAGCGTTTTTTTTTTTTCACGAAAACAGCTGTCAAATTACATACTAGTACTTTGGCATATCCATATTTATACGGAATGCTATTGTTACACCGTGATTCCTGTAAGCCTCTCTAAATGTGGTATTTTACCATTAATTGTCTCTCTGGTATAAGAATCAGTGTTTTTTTTCAAAAATGACTTACTTAATGATTTGTTGAGTAGTGGGTAGTGTTCTTCCTTGGTATGTGACGCCACGGCCCCCTTCTCCTTTGTGAACTCTGTGTAACGTCGGGAGTAGAGATCTACGTCACAAGGAAAACAGACACGAGTATATACAAGTTTATTTACAAGATGTACATATATATACAAAACCTCACTCTTAAGACGGTTTGTTAGAGCTACCACTGCAGCCCCCCCCCTCTCTCCATGCGCCTTGCGGCGACGCCTGCGACAGGCCTGCTAGGCCGCCTCGCAATTTGGCACCTGGTGTGCCCCTCCAGATCGACAATCTGCCTGATAGTGCTCGAGGAACATGTCGCCTGGTCCGAACACATCGAACCATGTGCCATCGGCACTCCGCACCAGCCTGGGCGGACAAAGCTTTGTGGACTCGCCACGAGGAAACCAGAGTTGTTACCCACCCGCGCCATCGCGACACGACGTTATATAGGGGCGGGTCACATGACCTCCCACGTCATTTCTCCTCTCCCCACATAGAGACATTTCTCTGGCGTTGTCTTTACACGCGGCCCCGTGCCTTCTGGAAATTCCAGCCTTTTGTTCGGGCGGTTATTTTTAGAACCCTCAACCCTCAACCCTCTACCTTGCGCTTCAGCGCTGAGCTGCTGCAATGCCGTGATGCTACATCTGTAGCTATTTGCTACGAGATATTCTTCGCGTATATCCCACGAGAGCTCCTAGCGAGAGCGCGCGTCACCCGATAATACGAAGGTGATGGCGCCGGTGTTGCTCTTTGGTCCCCACGCTCTCACAGGCCAGCTGCGTCAACGTCTATAAATGCTCGGGGTTTGTGCCAGTATTGCGCGTTCCGTTTGGCGTGCCCGAGCAGACACCAGCGTCCCTGGCTACAATTACATGCTAAAACCGCACCAAAGGAAATCTACTGGCTTCTGATTCGTGCCCTATTCCGTTGATCTGCCTGAATGACTGTGCGAAAGGATTTAATTTCGTCACCATTCATGGTTGATTTTACGTTGATCTGCCTGAATGATTGCCAGGACGGATTTATCACCATTCGTAATTGATTCATTGATTGATTATTTGACATTTCCGGGCACGTCGACTGCTGAAGTCATTATTCTTATAAGTGTTGAGCACGTTGTATCATGACACATGGTTGTGTTCCATCCCCGCAGCATCGTGAGATCTACATAAGAGAAGGGCGGTTAGGAAAGGTCGCCCGTGGCCTATTGTTAAGGTGCTGCTTCGGTTTTCTTCTGATCTTCATAAAAAAACACGGAAAATAGCGATCAGCCCAGCCGTCCGTTAGAACTATCAAACACTCTAAATCCAACCAGCTTTCTAGCTTCTGTCGAAAATCCGCCACCGATGGTTTAGAACCCTACGATCTCTTCCACCTCTAACAGCATGTCTGTCTGACATGCAGCCTGACACAGCCTGACTATGTTTGTTTACGTTCCTCAATATCGGCAATTTGTTTTTTATGAACATTTCAATTATATTTTTATTTCGACACAGAAAGTCTGAAAACCTCTGAAACTGTAAAGGTTGGTGTCCTTGTTGATTTGGCCCCGGCACTCGCAGATGCAGCTAAATCAGGAATGTAGCCGATGCACTTTATTCTTAATAAGATCGCAGGTTGTGATCGCCATACTAACAACACAGCCGATGTGACGTTGCAGGTGGAATGGTGGAAATAGTGGATAAATGTGTCTGACGTAAAATGGAATAATAATAATAATAATAATAATAATAATAATAATAATAATAATAATAATAATAATAAATGTCGGCCCCGTGGCGCAGACGGTTGCGGCAGCCGTCGTCTGTGCCGAGGAGACTGCAGGTTCGAGTCCTGTCAGCATGTATGACGCTGTCTGCGTAAGCTTGCTGAGGTCGTAGCGAGGGCCACGAATCAGGGAGATTTTCAACCGTTTAATGTTCGCTCCTACGAGCAGGGATAGAGGTATATCGGAGTTGTAGATAATTTCTTGACTATTCATTTGTACGTATTTGTTACTAATGACCTTGTATATAGCTGAAGCTTATGTTTGTGATTACCGTGGCATTCCCACGATATCCTGGCCGGAGAAGCCACAGTCAATAGTGTTTTGTCCCGAGTCATCTCAGCCACTATCAGGTTTGGAGTTGATTATTCCCCAGTTATTATTCAGATTATTGTAACATGAAAGTATGTATCTGTAATCCGAGTGATGCCCTCTAAAGGGCCGGTAGCAATTTGCTGTCGCCCTCGCAAAAGCCAGTCTCACTGCAGTTAAGTGTAACATGGACGGGGATTAGGGTAAACACAACCGAACAGCCGTAGAGCTGAAAGCCCAAGTCATTCAAAATGAGAATGGCAAAGCTGGGCGGCAAAGTGCGCCTTTGGAGTACGGTTGAAAGTGAGACTTGAAAAAATTGTCATGTATTTTCAGTGTGTACCGGCCATTTTTCATGTTTGATTGGGACCACTGCTGCGGAGGTGACAAAATGACTGGTATCATTTTGAGCACCATACACCGCCTAGGAGCACTTCTGTTAATTACGTCTCGTTGGTATACGTTAACAAACGTTGTAAACACTGTCACAATATTAAACAGAATCTTTCATTTAAAAATAACTCGTGAGAAACATTCTACTTGTAGTAATTGGACCTGAGTGAATGATCACCTTTCCATCTAAATGACCGAATGTAAACAGGTTTCGAGGGTAATACATTTTAAAGAGATTAATTCTCTTAATATCTTCTCAAAAACTATTCCTATAGTCATGTTGTACTATTAAATTATCAGCTGCCAAATTATCAATTATCAACTTATTAATCGAACTTCGGTTAAATAATATTTTTTAAAAATTAAACACCTTTATACACATTGTTAAATGCTTATTTATCGTTTTATTTTATCTTAACTTTATGATTAGAATTTTCATGATTTTTAGCTTTTTGAGTTAGTTTGAAAAGAATTGCCCATAGTTCGCAGCACATGTGTATACGCACCTGCTTCAGTACCCTTTACCCATTGTTGAGTTGACGCAGTAGATCCTTCAGCTACAGGACCGTACGTGCAACAGCACCGTGGCCCGTGCGTAGAAGGGGGGAGTGTAGCGGTGCACTTTCGGTAATCGATTGTTTGATCGATTGTTAGTTATTCCGGACGTCAACTACTACGATCATTATTTCCGTAAGTGTAGTGCATGTGTTTTCTCGGAAGGTGTCAGTCTTCACTCACTGAATGGAGAGATCCGGCACCGACCTACCGTCGGATTTCGGTTTTTTTCCCACCATCGAGACAAGAACTAAGTTCCCCACCGTTTCCCGGCATGTATAGTATTGTAGTGCATGTTGGTGAGAGAGTGTGTAAGTAAGGGGTGGGGATATGTCAAGGAAAAGGAAGGGAATATTACGCACAATCTGTGGCCCGTTTGTTAGGCGCAATTCGCCTGGTGTTTATCGAAGAAGCCACGGAAAACTACCGACCAGAGCAGCCGACCGCTAGAATTCTCCTTCAGACAGCAATTTGACCTAGCTGACCGGCTGGTGCTGAAAATCCTGCCGCCGTCGAGACTCAAACGTAGAACCTCCCGGCCAGAGGCGCGGTTACAGAGCGTGCAGAACGTGGCGCGGAGTCCGTTTCAATCTTTGTGTCGCAGCCGCGTGCACGCGCGCTCGGACCCGTGCGCAGCGGACGCAGCCGCTGCCGCTGCAAAGAAACGTCTTTCCGAGCGATAAAGCCGCGTCCGACCGTGCGGGCGGCGAGAAGGGTGAGTGAGCAAAGTGAGGGGGTGAGGGAATGGGGTGGGCTGGGCGGAGCGGGGCCGGGCGGACAGTGCGAGGAACGGTGGTCAAGAAGGGCGATGTGAGCAGAGGGGAGAGTCGGAAAGGAGGAGCGGGGAGGAGATGCGGGGAGGAGATGCGGGGAGGAGATGCGGGGAGGAGATGCGGGGAGGAGATGCGGGGAGGAGATGCGGGGAGGAGATGCGGGCAGGAGATGCGGGGAGGAGATGCGGGGAGGAGATGCGGGGAGGAGATGCGGGGAGGAGATGCGGGGAGGAGATGCGGGGAGGAGATGCGGGGAGGAGATGCGGGGAGGAGATGCGGGGAGGAGATGCGGGGAGGAGATGCGGGGAGGAGGTGCGGGGAGGAGGTGCGGGGAGGAGATGCGGGGAGGTGATGCGGGGAGGAGGTGCGGGGAGGAGATGCGGGGAGGTGATGCGGGGAGGAGATGCGGGGAGGAGATGCGGGGAGGAGGAGCGGGGAGAGGGGCAGGAAGTATATGCGGGGATGAAGGGTGGGGGCGGCCGGCCGCGTTCTCAGAGAGAGGAGGAGGGCAAAGTTGTCGGGAAGGGAGGGGTAAGGATTGGAAAGGGAGGGCGGGACCCGGGTGGGCGGGCGGCGCAGATAAATTGGGCGGACAATGCGCCGAGGAGGCTGCGGAGGGCAGAGCACTCGGAGCGGTGCGCGGCGGGGCGGAGGCCGCACGTGACAAGTGGGCGAAGGGGCGAAGGCGGCTGAGAAGCCAGGGCGGCGCTGGCCGCGAATCCCAGAGCAGGCAACGCTACGCTAGCTTTCCACCTCCAACTTCTACCCTTGAAATGCCGGCTGATTCATGTGGAATGTTTAATGGACGAAGCAGGTTCGTGGATGACTTTCGTGGATTTGCTAAATCTGTTCAATGCCGCTTTAATTACGATCAGTTTCACAAGCATATTTCAGAAATCCAATGATGCGGGGCGTACATAGCACGCGATCGTTTCGCGATTTCTCATCATCTCCTCTATCCTTACACATACACACTTGCCTTCACTTACATGCACTACGCTACCACACATATCTGTAGATCAGTCAGAACTTCAGAGACTTCGCAGGCGATGCGGTGCCCAATGTCCCGGTAGGGTAGATGCTTGGAGGGTGGGAATACCGCATGTCAATCCCACATTCCAAGGGTGGAGGAAAACCGTGTCTTCCCGAATAAAACTCACCTATCATCAAAGAAGTTGACTCGCCCGGAAATACGGTTTACTCACTCAATTATCATTCGTATTCTTTTACCATTATATTTAATTATCAATTTCTATCACCATTCCAGATCAGTTTCTTACATACTTACCCGTCTCTCAGGTACCGGTAATGCTTGTATAAAAAATTATAATAGCAATAATAATATATATTATTATTTTTCTGTCGATGGTGTACGTGAGGGACTGAAGGGACGATTCCGTGTCGAATCAACAAGAGTCCCATCCCTTACAGTTTCACACTTTGTTCAAACTTCAAGTGTCTGAAGTACTTGTTAAAATAAATAAAATTGCCACAATACGTTCAAGAGTTTTTAGTTGAAGTTCTAATAATTTTTAATTGTGATCCCATTCTTATCCCAGATTGCAACTATTTATAGTGTTCAAATCAATGTAAAATTTTAATTGAAAGCTTTTAAATTATATGTAAACAAAATATTTGTACCTTCGAAAATGACTGAAATAACACAAATATTTTTGGTTGCAGCCATTCCGGGAAGTTTTCCTGATTTTAAGCATTTGTGACTTTTATTTTTGTTTACGTTCCTCAAAATCGGCAAATTGTTTTTTTTATGAACATTTCAATTATATTTTTATTTCGACACAGAAAGTCTGAAAACCTCTGAAACTGTAAAGGTTGGTGTCCTTGTTGATTTGGCCCCGGCACTCGCAGATGCAGCTAAATCAGGAATGTTGCCGATGCACTTCATTCTTAATAAGATCGCAGGTTGTGATCGCCATACTAACAACACAGTCGATGTGACGTTGCAGGTGGAATGGTGGAAATAGTGGATAAATGTGTCTGACGTAAACTGGAATAATAATAATAATAATAATAATAATAATAATAATAATAATAATAATAATAATAATAATAATAATAATAATAATAATAATAATAATAATAATAAATGTCGGTCCCCTGGCGCAGACGGTTGCGGCAGCCGTCGTCTGTGCCGAGGAGACTGCGGGTTCGAGTCCTGCGTAGACATGGTCGTATTTGTGATTGTCCCTTCACCTATCATCATCATCATCATCATCATCCTTTCATCTCATAATTCGCACTTCGAGGCGTAACAACCTTGTTGTAATCCAAGGATACAGCTGAAAAGCTGATCCTGGAAGAATTACACACAATCGTGTAGCGTGGTCAGTAATGGCCTATACGCCAATAATAATAATAATAGTAATAATAATAATAACAATCATAATAATAATAAATTGATGCTAGAGAGAATTTTCATGTTTTGATATCAGAGGTGACATGTGACTGTAGGTGTTATATATAAGATGCCGAAGGGAAAATACAACAAAAAATAATGTCGGCAAATGTTTAAATTGATGTAAAAGTTGTAAATTAAGAGGATAAATGTTGCTATTAATTGGCAAAGCAGAAACATTTTGACTAGTTTTAAACTGCCAGCGGCCTCATTTATAACTGTGAACTGACGGTGATTGTTTTAACCGAAAATGTTATATCGTCAGTATTGATTAAAGGAAATATACAATGTGTAGTCGGACTTTATTCCTGTTCTGTTTAACAAGGTAATAGAGCGTGGGTGGTGGGAATGATTGAAGTCTCAGGAGTAACGACTTTAGTGCGGAGAGGGGTCGTAGGTGTGGATATCATAGCAGCACTGCAGGTGTGCAGAGCTTGGACTGCAATTTACGTAACCCAATCGCCGAGAGAGAAGACCGTGTGTTGGCCTCCACTCGTGTGTGGAAGCAGCGGAGTTTGCGTCCACCGGCCAACTCATTGACAATTCCCATTCGAACTGCTCTCCATCTCACACGTCTTCTGCCACCCCAGACCGCACACTCAATGTGTAAACTGCTGAACGCAGCATATGATTATTCCTCCTTGCTTACCTCGTGCGCACATATGATTGAAGTAATAGGAAAATTCAAATTAGGTAGATTCTCTCTAATAGATATAGTATATTTATCTTCTAAACTCTACTTTTATATTCCTTACCATGTGTTTAATAAGTGTCTCATTCCTTTGTCATTTTTCTACAGAAACTGTTGTCAGTGAGAGAAAAAAATCCGTTCTCACGTTACTACGTGAATTCTTTAATGGCATCGAAAAAATTGAAGAATTCGATAATGGCTTTTAAATCCCTATAATATTTACAATTGATGAGGTCCCGAAGTCATTACCTCATTATTTAGAATGATTTATCCTTTATTACTAAATCGATACTAGGTAATAAAAAACGGCTTTCGAGGAATAAAAAGGAAACCCGATTAGGGATTTCAACAGAAACGAGAATCATTTGTGTACATGTACAACTTAATGATAAAAACATCCGTTTGTATCCATGTTTCGTTTTATTTTCTTCCCATTAATCGGAATCTATTATTAATTACTTCCTTCTTCTCTGAATGTCAACATTTTAATTTTTTTGCTATCTTTTTTTCATTACTTTGGTTTTTTGCTATTTCCCTGTTTTTTTTTATAATAACAAATGCCAATAATTGTTCTTAAACGAACTTGTTTCTAGAGAACTTGATATGTACAGAGAAGGAAAACAATAAATTTAAGCCGGAATCTAGCAAAGGGTTCATCCCAATGGGGAAAAATCCATAATGATGCCCTGACGTATGTAGAAATCGCGATCAAAAATATAAAATCTGAAGATTTAGAAGTATATGTACTCATTTAAGAGTTTTTCTGCCATTTTACTTCTTCTTCTTCTTCTTCTTCTTCTTCGATGGCACTATAGCCCAGGTCATGGTCGGGCCTCAGAAAACCTTAGAACATGAATTGCACTTACAAAAAATTACTCTGGAAGATACTGAGAAAATACGGAAAAAGTCTTACATCCGTCAATTATAAGAATTATGTGTCTTTTAATGTACCGACATATTTACACCATTCGTCCATTTGTAAAATAGAATATGAAACAATGCTTTCTCATAATAAAATTTGACATATTGAAGACAAAAGCACGATTACTTTGGAAATTACCAATAATACCTTAAGCGGAGGATAAAAGAATGGAGTCTCTTCCAAAATACAAAGAAAATAGGCTACTTATTAAGGATATTTCACTAATAAAAACATCAAATAGAAAATTATTGCAATGTGTCAGTAATGTTTCCTTCATTCAAATTTAACTTGCCGCCGTTCACTTTCTCGCTCTTTCATCGCCTTGCCCGTCCGTCTACCCTTTCATGTGACCGGCTGTTCATCCACCCTTTCGCTCGCTCAATTTTTGGTCCACTCACCCTCCCACCTCCTCTCCCGCGCTCGCCCAATCACCCGCTCTCCCATTGACCCAATCACCCGATCGTCCGCTCACCCTCTCGCCCGCTCTCCCGCTCAACCTGACACCCACTTTACCTTATCGCCCGCTCTCCCTCTAGTCCGCTCACCCTTTGGCCCGCCCACCCTCTGTCTCTCTCACCCTTTGGCCCGCCCACCCTCTGTCTCTCTCACCCTTTGGCCCTCACGCGCACTCACCCTCTTTCGCACCTTCTCTCCACTCTCCTCTCCCGCTCACCTCTCCCGCTCACCTCTCCCGCTCACCTCTCCCGCTCACCTCTCCCACTCACCTCTCCCGCTCTCCTCTCCCACTCACCTCTCCCGCTCACCTCTCCCGCTCACCTCTCCCGCTCACCTCTCCCGCTCACCTCTCCCGCTCACCTCTCCCCGCTTTCCTCTCCCGCTCTCCTCTCCCGCTCACCTCTCCCGCTCACCCACTTCCCTACCCGGACGTCCGTTCACAGTCTCGTCTGTCCGCTTTCTCTCCCGCCTTATCTCCCCGCCCCCCCTCTACCTCGCCCACTGGCCTGTCGCCCGTCCCCCAAGCGGACTCGCCCGCCCGGTGCCCGGCACCGCGCGGTCACCTTTCGCTTGGCGGCACTTTCGTTCTGCCGCCGCGCAGCGCCAGTCCGCACCGCCTGCTTTCCGCGTCGACACCTTTCGCCTCGCTCCAGCGCAGCCGCCCCCGCACGCTCACACGCGCCGCGCCCCAGCCGCCTTTCGTCTGTTTCGTTTTCACCGCCCTCTCTCGGCCGCCTTCACACGTCACTGCCCAGCTCGAAAACTCGCGTGCGGGCAGAAGCCAGGGTGCGTTCGTATCCTGCTGCTATGTAACTTGGCTCTACTGTACTGTTAATGCGGCTAAAAGCACTTCATTATTACATATAATTCCAAATCCTACACTGTAAGGCCGTGCCTAAAATAGAAGATAAATGAACAGAAGATTTTGTAGATCTCTGATGAGAGATATGAATCGTAGCTTAAGAGGTAAGCAAAACTGTATAACTTCGAGAAAAGTTTTTGCGAACTTGTTTTTTGTCTAACACAAATTCCATACTGGTAGATCGGGAATAGAATTGAATCGTGAAAAGCGAGCGGTCTGACCACTACGTCACAAGTCCTTATACAGTAAATTTAAATCAGGATTAATGTATTAGCGTTTCTATATAACGCAAAATCAATACTGTGGGATTTATGAATTCCCAGTGAAATAGTAAAAATACTAGTACAACTAGAAATACTAGTGGCGTTGCCGACGCTGTAAACTGTTTTAAAAATTGTTTCATGTGCTGAATATATCTTTCATTTCTTCTTTTCATTCATGCCCAGCTTTTTTATTTATTTTATTTATATTATTTATTTTATTTATATTATTTATTTTATTTATTTTATTTATATTATTTATTTTATTTATTTTATTTATTTTATTTATTTTATTTATTTTATTTATTTTATTTATTTTATTTATTTTATTTATTTTATTTATTTTATTTATTTTATTTATTTTATTTACATTATTTATTTTATTTATATTATTTATTATATCTTATTTATTTTATTTGTTTAATCGTGTGAACTGTTTTGCGGGAACTTGGCCATTAGCCGTACTTCCGCATTAAGTATTCGCCCCAGGCTTCCTTTGAAACCTACTACCAGCATGCACCTAGAGGATTTTCTTCGGGCCGACGCGCTCCGTGAAGGTCCCCTAAAACGTCTGGTTTAGAAGCTCTCCGCCGGATGTCAGACTCTGAAAACTATAGTCTAGCTTTCTGGTTGGGAGAAAGTAAGATCAAATTCTCTCTAGGGGTTCAGTGATGTTCACGTCCCAGTGGGGAAGAAACACTCTCTTTTCTCAGATACAACATGTACTTCCCACACGGGAATAATAACCGAAGTTTTTCACGCGAACGGAAACACTAAATAAGCACTAACTCCTTCACTTCATCCTGTCCACAGCCACGAACCTACAAGTAGTCTCTTTTCGGAGCGGCTGCTTGCGAGCACGTGGATCCAGCCCGCCACAGCCACTGCCTGCTTCCGCCACAGGCCGGGAGTGCGTTGCACGAACGCTGCAACGAAAGCGAGGGGGAAGGCGACGCGCCCCTTTGTAATAACTGCGCCGAATTAGCTGTAGTTTGTTCCCACAATGGACTCAACCTGACTTTTCCCAGAGACGGAGTTTCGCGGGATGAAACCGCCCTTTAGTACCAGCTCAGCGCCAACGCCCTCCAGGGGTCAGACGAGACCAATTCGGCCAGCGGGAGAATAATACTAATACTAATACTAATACTAATACTAATACTAATACTAATACTAATAATAATAATAATAATAATAATAATAATAATAATAATAATAATAATAATAATAATAATAATAATAATAATAATAATAATAATAATAATATCTTTATTAATGGTGAGGCTCAGGCCATAGGGCCTGCTCTTCCGCCTAACCACTGAATTTACATACATTTAGAGTAGAAACATTTTAAGAGGGGAGGACAAGCTGTACATTTACGACTGGGAGAACAAATCTAGGGACCATCCCGGCATACGCCTTAAGCGATTGAGTAAACCTAGAAAAACCTCAATCAGGATGGCGGCTTAGGGCCGAACATTAATAGAACTGAGTATGTTATACTGAGTAGTGAAAGGGAAGTTTCGTGAAAGAGAAAAGACGTACAGGGGAAGGGATCAAAAAAGTATAAGTGATAAAGTTTGTGAGGGAGAGGGAAGAGAAAAAAAGCGAAGGAAAGGACGAAGAAGAAGTAGGCGAAAAAAGTGAAGTTATTTAAGGAACGTTACAGAAAGCTACGTTTAGTTTACAGTAGCACTTAACATAAATATACAATAATTTTTACACCAGAGAAGCACAATACACTATAAGCTAATAACAACAGTAATTTTAAACACAATACTGGCAGTATTAAGGAACAATACAAAGAGTGCGGGTATCTTAACATCAATTTTGTTTATGCCAATATATTGTAGTGAATATCCTAAAAGCGGTGATTATCCGGAGAACGGTCACCGCGAGTGGTGTGCACACAGCCGACTTCGAAGTTGGCGCGCGCTCTATACTTGCGTTTTTATTTCTTGCCGCATGAGGCGCCTGCCTTTCACGATGGAATATCTCACGGTATTTCGCGTCTATCTCGATTGTGCCGCCAGATGGCGCATGATCGCCAGCGCGGCTTGATACGGTCGCGATCAGACGACAACCAGCGGCACGACCGCGGAAGACTCGAAATACCGTGAGATATTCCAGCGTGAATCCCTCACGCGCCAAGGAATAAAAACCCAAGTATATACCGAAAGACACGGAGAAGTAAGATGCTACCCGCTCCATCAAAATCGAGCTCCGGGAGCGAGTCTGATACAGCCTCGGCTGATACAGTATGTGTGGCCCTGCACCGGAAGAGCTCAATAATTAGTGATTGGGTTGTGAGAGTCGAAGTGGCCAATATTGTGATAGCTACGCCAACCGCGCAAATTCTTTGTTATTCCCGTTAAATAACTGTGAATATTGCTACGCATTGGTACGTTTTCTGGTGGTGCAGAACACAGTTACGGAATCGGTACTTCCTTTTTGGAAGTGGAACATCTTGTACATTTCTAGAATGATCGGAAAGAAATTTTTGATTGTAACGCTGTTGAGCACAATAAATGTGTTTATGTTGAAACTTCTGCCTTCATACTTATTCATAGATTTCGGTGTGATTTTTCGGCGGTGCCAAACTTTGCGTATAGGAACAGGCCATTGTATAAAACAAAACCATAGCACAGCGTTTACAAATACATAAAGTAAATTATAATCAACAACGAATCATTAACCTCGACTCGATTGGGGGTTTCCGCCCAGTTTCCCAGTGATTAACAGAGGAAATGCTTAGATGGTCCCTTGTTTTGTTTCTGGGCAATAAATTTAACTCTTCTCTCCCCCTCCCAAACGTCACATACAGTTGCTGTTTTTGACGCAAATAAATAAATGAAATTGGTTAAATTAATCTGATTTGGTTTGGAGGTCAGAAGAGCTATTTATTTGTATCTGACAGTTAACTGATCATGCAAATTCTACTCGATTGAGTAAATGGAAGGGTATTTAGGAGGTTTTGCACTCGAATATAGTTGTTAATATTATACGCCGAAGTATATACGAAGCGTGCAATTATGTGATATTATTCGTGAAAATGTTCATTCTAAATTACGCAGCCTCACCAACTTTTGATCAATTATATCTTACAGGTCGAAGCTATTCAATTCCTATCTTCTTTATACATTTTTCAGTACGCAAAAATTATACTTCCTGACATACATTTAGAGGTTACTAATAAAATCAAATTAGGTGCTATGTAATGAAAAATAAAAGGAGTATGGAATTATATACTTTATTGAATTTAAAAGTTCGATACATGGATTGACATATTTCAATTAGTTTAAATATTTTATATGAAAAATTATCAATTCAAGCACCATGCAATCAGTTCATACTAGGACTGTTGAACCAAATAAATATAAGATTATTTGTAATCTACTGTAAAACAAAGGGTAGATAAATAAATAATGTACCGTAAAAATACCATGATGAATTTTGAAATATCGCCAAACAATATAAAATAATCAAGTAAGTCTTCGCACGAAGCAAGATCTGTGCGCACTCCTACGCCTAGTCATCCTCTCCGAAGATGCATCCGCAGAGGATTCTCTGCCACCACGGGGCGCGGGTGGCGGCGGCGGCGGCGGCGGCGGCGGGGGGGCAGCGGCGGGGGCAGCGGCGGGGGGCAGCGGCGGCGCGGCGCTGGCGGCGGCGGCGGCGAGTGAAGAAACCCAGGGCTCGCACCCACAAGGAATCGGAGTCGGTCGCTTTGTTCACACGTTCGTTTGGGACTTCTTCTTCTTCTTTGTCCACTCTTTCGCCTGATTCGTCTTCCAATAGATTGAATTCCTTTTCGATATGCAAAGTGTTCGCTTCCTCTCTTCCGTACACAACAGCAGAAGCCTCGCGCGGCACGTGTTCCTCAATTGAGTTTTCAAGAGTCTGCCACATGAGAAGGGCAGCAGCAATGTTAATCATGGCAGGGAAATTGTCTAATTCAGTTCTTTTTTCCCAACAAGCAATAGATGTGCATGCCACGTTATTCATCTCCGGGACGATATTTTTTGTCCATATGTTGAGCGCTTTGCTGATGTTTTTGTACCGTATTTCGAGCTCCAGAGACACAATTTCATCCATTGACTGCAGCAGTTGTAACTTCCAGTCATTGAGTATAAAGACGGATGTATAGTATACTTTGTGTGAGTAGTCAATATTTATTACACATCTTTCGTAATTCGGCGGATGTACATACAGAGTTATTTGCATTTGTCCAATGGACGGAGCGTTCGCGGTCATATTGCAAGCGTGTGTGACTCAATGGGTTCGCTCCAGGTGCTCTTTCCAAGTCCCCGACGAATGGTGCGTGTCGTGCCCTCTGCTCCTTGCGCTCCCTGGTCGTTGCACCTGCCTGGTTACGCACAACAATCTAATGTTTGTATTGTTAAGGATTTCTGCATTATTGAAGTAGTCATAGTGCGCTATAATAAATTGAAGTGTCTGGTTGTGATATCAAAGGTGTATGCCACTATTAAAGTTATAAAAATCAACACACCCTACCATAAAATTAAATAATTGAAAATTATCTTCCTGTGATACCAAAAGGACTACTTTTACAAAACGTTAAATGGTTATTTACATGGTATATTGGTAATTCATCGTTCTTCTAGCGGCTCAAATCTACAATCATTTTACTCTTTCAGTCGGATTGTGTTAGGAAGAAGGTTTTCTGGTTATCAGGTTGTGAGTCATGTGCTAATTGAGTCTGTGAGTACTGCGGGAAGAAGTCGGTAGAAATAATCGAGCAATCAGGTAAAAGGAACAAGTTATTCAACGTACAGTTTGTCATTAGGGCCAAAGGCATGCTTCAATTTTCTTTCGCTGCTTTCATAATTTAAAGGGTAAGTGATGAATTGGTAGTGAATATTTTAATACTAGCAGTTCATTTCTACACCGTAATTTGGTATTTTCCGTTTATTTTATTTCTTATGAAATGTATTCTTTTGATTTTCCTAAAAATGCATTTTTAAAATAATAGATTTGTCTCCTGCTTGAGTTTCATCATTGATTTGTAAATGTTTAATTAAGCATTTGCAATAAATGATAAAAATTAAAAAAACGTTTACGCCTCCACTGAAGTAAAGAATTAGAAAGTGTCCTTTTTATACATATTTTTACAATGCGATATCTGGCTATATATATATATATATATATATATATATATATATATATATATATATATATATATATATATGTACATCTGTTTCTTATGATTCAATTTTAATTTTTAATACACACCCTTATAAAAAATATTGTTATTATTATTCATATAATTTACACTGCCTGGTAAAAAATGTTTTGCACCCAGAAAGAGCGGTTGGGAGTGAATGAAACTACATATGCTGAAAGACCATGTGTCTTTATTGAACTTATTACAGTATGGGATGAAAGAGATATGACCGTCGGCTGTTACACACTAGAAAGTTGGCGCCAAGTCAGTAGGCTGTCGCACCTTGTCTGGCTGCAATGTATACCCTTATGCGGTTTGTAATGATTTCAAACAGCCTTCGGAACCTCTCTTGAGGCAAGTTTGTGCACAGTTGTTGGAGATGTTCAGCTCCTGCAGATTGATACTGCGAGACAACACCCTTCCAACAGCATTCCACACATGTTTATTTATGGAGAAACCCGGCAATCTTGTGGCCTCGGGAGAAGCTCAACATGCTCTAGGCAGTCTATAGTCACACGTGCTGTGTGTGGACTTGAACTATCTTATTGGAATAGTGTTCCGCGGTGATGTGCCATAATGGGAAGGTGGAGCGAACGCAGAATGGCTGTGACGTATCGCTGAGCCGTCGAAGTCTGGCGAACCACTACGAGGGTTGCCTTTTATATTTCAGGATTAGTGAACAAAAACAAATATTAATCATCGACACTTTATTGTTTTTCAAAATATTCTCCATTGAGATCTATACACTTTTGCATGCGTTTGAATCAATTGTCGAAGCACTTTTGCCACTCTGATTGAGGTATCACCAAAACATGCATTCTGAATGCAGCAAGCGCTTCTTCAGGTGTCGAAAAACGTTGACCTCTCAGTTTGTTTTTTACGTACGGGAATAAAGAATTCATTCGGTGCCAAGTCAGAACTATACGGCGGATGACTCATCAAATCAATGTTTTGGGTGCTCAAAAATGCAGTTGTTTCAGCCGATGTGTGAGAGCTTGCATTTTCGTGGTGAAGAGTGATCCGTCTTCGGCGGTTGGTTTTCCTGATTTCTTGGAAGGCAGCTGGCAAACAAATCGTTGTGTACCACTCAAAATTGACTATTCTGCGCTGTTCTAGTGGTTCGGTTACGACATGTCCAGTTTTTCCGAAAAAACAGGCGACCATCTATTTGGAAGTGCTTCGTGCGCGAACAACGTTTCTTGGATTTTGCTCATCTTGAAACACCCATACAGTTGACTGCTGTTTACTTTCGGGCTCATACGCGTAAATCCACGATTCATCAACTGTCACAATGTCATAGACGTGTTTCGAAACACCGCGATCGTATTTTTTGAGCATTTCTTTCGACCAATCGACACGAGCCTTTTTTTGAGAGATTGACAAATTGTGTGGGATCCAACGCGAACAAAATTTTTGACAGTCAAATGTTCATGCAATATTGAATATATGCTGGTTCCACTAATGTCTAAGGTTGTCTCAATCTCACGATAGGTCACATGACGATCATGCAATATCAGTTCACGCACAGCATCAATGTATTTCGGAACATCAACTGATTTTGGACGACCTTCGCGAAATTCGTGTTGGAGTGAACTACGACCACGATTGAATTCACCATACCATCGATAAACACTGGTCCTTGATGGAGCTTCATCGCCAAAAATTGAATTAAGTTCATCCATGCACTGTTGCTGAGTTAATCCACGTCGCAAATTGTTAAAAATATTCGCACGAAAATGTTCACGATTCAATTCCATTTTTGGGCCAAGATGAATCTTTTAAGTTACTGTAAACAACACAAATAGCGCTCGTATGTCAAAACGTTCTGAGTACGTATAACCTCAAAACATCCAACTTTACGATGGAGCTGTCAGTTACCAGACTGCAACACCAGGGTTGCCAAATCCCGAAACATAAAAGGCAACCTTCGTATAAGAGGTGATTTGAACGCATATCTGATGCCCCTTCCTCCTACATGAGGCTTGGTGTTTCACCTGTGTGTCTCTCCACATTTTGGTTAGGATGTTCCTTCTGCCCTTCCCGCCGCCACACTTGAACAGGCTGGTCATCGGGGGTTATGGAAAAGTGGGACTCATCACTGAACATGATGCGACGCCATGCGTCCGCTGTCCATTCCCCCGGGCATGGCTCCAATCCAAATGCGGGCGTCGGTGTTCTGGTGTCAGTGACGACCGACGCATGGGACGGCGGATGAGAGTCGTCGAGCCACTACACGCACAGGTGTTGTAGAGTCGCCAGTACACGTTCGCGAATGGCGGATTTTCTATTACTCTACATGACAATACGTGTTTCCAAAACTTTGCAATATGGATCCTTGTGAGGCTGGCAATGCACGTGATTAACTCCATAGTGATTTTTACCTCTAAAGACGTTGCAGAGGAGACCGAACATCTAGCAATGGGCGAATCAGAGAGGAAAAAAGATAAGTATGGTTGAGTGTATTGGGTGAATGCTGGAAAATCGAAGAAAGTTAAGGAAGGGTTCAGAAACTGGAAGTAAAAGACCCGTGAATATAGAAGATATGAGAAGGGAATTAACGAAGTGAACAGGGTATGAGAGAAAAAAACAAGGGAGCCCCGTGTTATGATGAGTGTAGAATGGGGTAAGGGTAAAGAAGGATAAGCGGCAGAGACTGCCGAGCGAAGCTGAGCGGATAGACCGGCGTGTGCAGCAGCTGCGCGAGGGGAAGTCAGCCCGGTTCACCACACGGCTTGAGGCTTCACCAAAGGGCACCACGAGCTCCACGCGGGGCGAGGCGGAGCGGAGCAGGGCGGGCAGTACGAGGAGGGGGGTCTGTAAGGATGGGGCGGGGCGGAGGGGGCATGCGGGGTGGGGCCAGGATGGGCGGAGCAGGACGATGCGAGACGAGGCCTGGCAAGGCCAGGCGGGGCGGGGTTGGACGCAACGGGGCGGGGCGGGCAGTGCGAGGAGGGGGACCTGTGAGGATGGGGCGGGGCGGAGGGGGCCCTGCGAGGTGAGGTCTGGATGGGCGGAGCAGGGCAAGGCGAGGCGAGGCCAGGCCAGGCGGGGCGGGGTTGGACGCAACGGGGCGGGGCGGCAGTGCGAGGAGTGGGGCCTAGAAGGATAGGGCGGGGCGGGAGGCCGGGGAGGGGCGGAGCGGGGTGGCGTTGGAGGGCGGATCTTTTCCTGGCGCGCGCTCAGCCGCGAGCAGAATTGTTTTTCCTGTTTGCTGTAACGTAAGTGCAGGTGGGGCAAATGAAAGGGAGCGGCCGAGGGCGGTCACAAAGCCCTTCTCGTGGCCTTTGCGCGGGCGGAGCGCGCTCGCGGCCGCCCCCTCCGCTCGAAGCGGGCTCGCTCCCCTTCGCTGGCATTTACGTCGCCCCCGCCCCCGCCCCCGCCCCTACCGCCCACGCGATTCTCGCTTCAGCCGCGCCTGCGCCACCGTCGCTGGCGGTGCATATGCCTTCGAAGTGGCCCGTGTGCCATGCTGCCACCTCTTTTACCGGTCCGGTAGAGGTGGCCCAGGGCATCAACTGATGTCACTGCAATGCTTCTGACCGGGAGGATCTAGGTTTGAGCCCCGATGGTGGCAGGATTGTCGACACTAGCTAGACAGCTAAGTAGGTTCCGTCGCTGTGTGTAGGAGCATTCTAGCTACTGGTTTCTCTTATCTGTAGTGTTCAGCGGTTTCTCCAATCAACGCCAGATGAATGCTGGAGCACTACCGTACTTAATGAGCCACGGACCTCGCGCGATCTTTCTTTCCTCTTACTTGTTCTAACTTCACCCCATACTTACATACACTTACACTTATATATTCAATGCAATACTATACACTAGAAGATCATCCTGGAGCTTAGAGGTTGTCCTGTCTGGGGGGTTCCCCGCTAGTAGAAGATACGTCATTAGGGAAACAAACGCGCTAGCCGACGCCGTATCGCACCATCTAGCGGGGGAAGATCACCGCCAACTCTCGGCTGAAACGTGCACTACACTTACTGGACTCTTGAACTTAGCCGATTACGCCAATGGAATCATCCATTAATCAAAGCTCTCAAAAACAGCTTTCACCGGCACTACCCTACTCTCGCTTCACCTTCACTGCTTCAGGGAAACCCCACCGGAATACCACTGCTACCTCCCGTGGAGAAAAAACACACTACACTTACGGTACCAATGAACTTAGCTACTCTCGCTTCACCTTCACTGCTAGAGGGAAACCCCACCGGAATACCACTGCTACCTCCCGTGGAGAAAAAAACACACTACACTTCCGGTACCAATGACCTTAGCTACTCTCGCTTCACCTTCACTGCTAGAGGGAAACCCCACCGGAATACCACTGCTACCTCCCGTGGAGAAAAAAACACACTACACTTCCGGTACCAATGACCTTAGCTACTCTCGCTTCACCTTCACTGCTAGAGGGAAACCCCACCGGAATACCACTGCTACCTCCCGTGGAGAAAAAAACACACTACACTTCCGGTACCAATGACCTTAGCTACTCTCGCTTCACCTTCACTGCTAGAGGGAAACCCCACCGGAATACCACTGCTACCTCCCGTGGAGAAAAAAACACACTACACTTCCGGTACCAATGACCTTAGCTACTCTCGCTTCACCTTCACTGCTAGAGGGAAACCCCACCGGAATACCACTGCTACCTCCCGTGGAGAAAAAAACACACTACACTTCCGGTACCAATGACCTTAGCTACTCTCGCTTCACCTTCACTGCTAGAGGGAAACCCCACCGGAATACCACTGCTACCTCCCGTGGAGAAAAAAACACACTACACTTCCGGTACCAATGACCTTAGCTACTCTCGCTTCACCTTCACTGCTAGAGGGAAACCCCACCGGAATACCACTGCTACCTCCCGTGGAGAAAAAAACACACTACACTTCCGGTACCAATGACCTTAGCTACTCTCGCTTCACCTTCACTGCTAGAGGGAAACCCCACCGGAATACCACTGCTACCTCCCGTGGAGAAAAAAACACACTACACTTCCGGTACCAATGACCTTAGCTACTCTCGCTTCACCTTCACTGCTAGAGGGAAACCCCACCGGAATACCACTGCTACCTCCCATGGAGAAAAAACACACTACACTTCCGGTACTAATGACCTTAGCTACTCTCGCTTCACCTTCACTGCTAGAGGGAAACCCCGCCGGAATACCACTGCTACCTCCCGTGGAGAAAAAAACACACTACACTTCCGGTACCAATGACCTTAGCTACTCTCGCTTCACCTTCACTGCTAGAGGGAAACCCCACCGGAATACCACTGCTACCTCCCGTGGAGAAAACACACACTACACTTCCGGTACTAATGACCTTAGCTACTCTCGCTTCACCTTCACTGCTAGAGGGAAACCCCACCGGAATACCACTGCTACCTCCCGTGGAGAAAACACACACTACACTTACGGTACTAATGACCTTAGCTACTCTCGCTTCACCTTCACTGCTAGAGGGAAACCCCACCGGAATACCACTGCTACCTCCCGTGGAGAAAACACACACTACACTTCCGGTACTAATGACCTTAGCTACTCTCGCTTCACCTTCACTGCTAGAGGGAAACCCCACCGGAATACCACTGCTACCTCCCGTGGAGAAAACACACACTACACTTACGGTACTAATGACCTTAGCAGTTGACGTGCCCGGGATTACTAACAATCCATCTGTCAATCGTCGTCCTTGTGCGCGTCAGATATTTTCTGTACGCCCTGGCTCAACTAACTACTTAGCTCCGCTCTCGTCACTGGTGTCTCTTGCTCAGTGACTGCGTTTCTCTTCGGCGCTGCGTCCGTCTGGCCCCTCGATGCGCCGGCAACCCTGCGCTCGTCCGGATTGCTACAGCTCCCAATACACCTATCAGCCCGACCGCTCCCCGAGGAGCCCCTGGTACTCCATCTGCAGTTGCTGTGCGCTCAAAGTTTGGTTGCCTCGCTTTGGATTGCTTTGTCCTTAGCTTTCGACCAGTTCTGCGTCATTCCATTTCACCTAAAACAATAATTTTAAAAAAATTTCTTCATCTGAAAACTATTTAGTAACTTATCATTTGTTATCCCTTTTAGAATCTGAACAGTATCTTTTAAGCCATTCCCTTTCTCTTTCTTTTTCGTTCTGTAATCCTCCCTCACGCTTCTCTCACTGATGAAATCCGACTCTTTTCTGCTTGCTGTGTCTCCTTTAGGAAGTCCATGATTTTCGGCGGCACATACGTTCTACTTCATTTTTCTGCTGCCTTTGCTGGACGCTCCGCCGCTTTTGAGCAGTCGGCAACGCTGCCATCAGCACCGCAGGACTTGCTTCCGTCGCCAACACTGCCATCACCGGCACCACCACCACCACCACCACCACCACCACCACCACCACCACCACCTCCGTTGCAACCGCCGCTGACACAGTCGTGGTTTCTTCCCAACCCCCAGGCCACCTGACAATGTTATTTTATTCGCCTCCAGCGCCGCCACCGCCTCGTCCCCCGCCCCCCGACTCGCGCCCGCCCCCCCGCAGGACTTGCTCCCATGGCCAACACGTCCGTCACCGTCACCACAACCACCACGACCACCGCCGTTGCAGCCCGCCGCTGCCACAGTCCAGTTTTCTCCCCAGCTCCCAAGCCACCTGACAATGTCCTTTCATCTGCCTCCAGCCGCGCCATCGCCTCGTCCCCCTCCCTGACTCCCGCCCGTCCCTCCACCGCCCGATCACACCTCTTCCCCGCCACCACCACCACCCCGCCCCCTGCCACCACTTTTCCCCCGCACTGTCACAGCCCACCGCCACCGCCCTCACCGCCGCCACCTCTACCGTTTCACCCACACGCGCGCCCCAACCACTGTTACCACCTCCACCTGCGTCCCCACTCCCGCCCCCACTGCCGCCCCTTTCCTTGTCGCTGGGGCGCCAGCGGTCGGCCGCCCTCTCGCGGCTGGGTTCTCATTAGCTCGGGGATTTTTTAGCGGTTATGAAAAGGATTTTATTTCCGTATATTTTATCCTTAAACCCCTTCTTTCGCTTCTTCCTGTTTATTTCGGCTCTTGTTCCCGTTAATTAAACTCCTCTTCTTTGAACGCGAAATATTTACCGTAGCTGCTTCGGAGAACTAAACCGTTTTGAACCGGTTTATCATACTTCATCCGGATTTTGTACTTTCATAGAATTATTAAAATTTATTGTCACAATTTCCTTTCGTTTCATTACTTCACGTCTTCATTTGTGAAGTTTCAAAAACAAACTTTAACAATAGACTCTGTACACGTTATCCCTCATTAAAATAGTGCCAACAAAGAGAGGTCGAAGAAAAACGGGATACTTCACGAATAGAAAGAAAGCAATAGCTGAGTCAAGAGATTTTTCTCCATTGGGCAAAATAAGGAAATGTCCATTTTGGCCTTAAAAGTAGAACAATGTTTCTTTTCAATTTCTCAATTGTTCCAGAGTTTCTGGTTATTGCTTTCTGAAATTGAAAATGTTACTCCAACACGAATAATAGAAGAAGAATAAACACTGAAGTTTCTCAAATTCCTATTTTCTTTGCTTCTTGAATCCTTGAAATTTAAGGTCCTTAGAATCTTTTTATGTGTATGCTAATAATAATTTTCAGTAAATATGTGAAGTCTCCATGATTATTTTTGCCTCTTCCCCGTGTCGGAGATTGACTCCTGCCATTGTGAAACTGACAATAGAGGATGATGGGATGTCATACCCAGATTTATATATTGGTTTTAAAATCACGTTTTCGCAATACATTGTTGTCTTCATCAGGTGGATTGATTTAAAATTGTGACAATATGATTAATTGCACACAAATGAAAATAGTGTATATAAAATAAAATTCAAGTGATAATTAATACATGTGATTCAAAGAGAAGGAAGGAATTTAAGTCGGATGTTCTCCGGTTCTCTTTGGCATTGTTTCTGCAAATATAGGGAAAGAAGGATGATACCAAATTGACGTGCATATGTAGACCAAAGAGCAATCAATTGGGTTCAAGAAAATTAGTGTTGTATTTAAAGAAATCATTCTAATTTACTTTCGCTAATTAGTTAACTATCATCGTGGTATAATACGCAATCACTTTTGTCATAGAATCATTGAGAGGAGCAAAGAGTAAATAAATTATGTGCTCAGATAGAGTAAATGGTGTGAACATAGTAATTAAAGTTATTAAATCATGCCACGTAGCTGTAGGGTTGAAATTGTGGTTGACAATTGCAAACCAGTAAACCTCTGTGTACGTAATTTTTGAATTTACAAAAGACAAGGTAGTGAAATGTGATGTGATTTTCTCTTTACATCTTCCATCTAGATTACAATAAAAGATTGATACGTTGGAGAGAATTGTTTTATCTTCGCTCTACCCTCAAATTAAAAATGCACTTCAAGTTGTAATGAACAATTGTTTTAGAGATATCTCTGTGTTTGGATTATTTCTATATGACACCTGTTGAATTGCTATAACAATTCCAAACAATTTCAGTCCAATATCCGAAGAATACTAAAATAATGACGAAATGTTGAAATGTAAAAGTGGTATGCAACCATTTGTTTCGAAGTGAGTGTATAGTATTGGCTGTTAATAAAATAATATAATATTTATTCCAGACATTGAACCATCAGAATTTATGTTAATGTTTAGATATTAAAATATTCAAAACCTCAGTTAATGTGTAATTGTAAAATATGAAAAGAAATACATTAATTATATATTTATTTATAACACACAAATCTAAAATATAAATTATCATAAGGGATTTTAGGTTCAACATTCAGAATATTTAATGGTGTAACATTTTCTATATCCTGGTAGAATTATACTCAATATTACACTTCGTAATTTACTGCATGGAAAAATAAGAATCCTTCCTATTCAGTTCTTGATATAAACGACACTTGTAGACGAAATACAGTCTCCCCCTCCTTCGCAGCAAAGACTTCTGAAGTAGCTGACAATTTTCATATATGGGCTACATTTTGTTTGGCCGTCTTTAGGAGTCTTTGCTTTGCTACCTACTAGCGGCACTAAAACTATTGCGTGTGAAGGTGACGGTCCTATCAGGGCCTACATAGCATGGCGATAAACCGCAGTGGCTCAGATACTGTGATCTACAAACATTTTCATGTGTTGAATATCTGTGTATGTTAATATACCGAAACAAAACGTAACCTGGATGTTGTTAACACATGGTCATATGGCCCCAGGGGGACTGTGATATCTAGTCATAACTAGGGTTTCGATTCTGATGATATGTCATTTTTTCATTGGTGCACTCTAGACACATAACTTGTAAATCAGTGTTTATCACGACATATAGGTGATATAAATGAATAGTTAGTGGGTCATATTTTGTCATTTTTGCCATTTTAAATTTTTTTTACATTGCGACATTTTTGTCATTTTAACGCATTTTGTTTCTTTATCATGTTTTTGGCTGTGAATGTTTCATACATTTACAGTGACAGACTAAAACAAAGATTTTATTCAATCATCAGTTCACGACGAAATTCACAGTGCAATGGTCTCTGTTTTTTGAGATTTAAAAATTAAACGGATCTTCCGTAACTTCCTCGGCATTTCGAAACTGACGATTATATTTCCTCCTAAAACAATGACTTTATGTACAGTATACTTTTATATGAATACATTTTACTTAAAATTTCTTGAATAAATAAACTATTTAGTACTTATTTTTGAGTATTTTTAAAAAAATAGGCAATTTCCCCCTTATTTTAAAGTCATTTTGAGTCATTCTTCTCTCACATTTAAATCATTCTATAGGTCATTTTCAAAGAATTTTTAGGCTTTTAGAATCCGAACCCTGGTCATAGCCATAATATAAATAATTACTTAATTATAATTTTTTAGTTGATTACTATGTACTTTTTTTAGAACTATTCAAGTGTTGCAAACGTGGAAAAAATTCAACGCAATAGAAATGTTTGTTCGAGCGTATGACAGACGGCGACGTATGAAAGGGTCCCCGAGTGCAGCGGCGATGTCTGCTGTTCCATCCGCCGATTTATCTGCGGGTTCTCTCTCCCATCCCGCCTATATGCTCCGACGTCCGTTTCCTGCGCAACTGTAAGCTGCAGCGCAGAAAGAGAAGGTCGTGGTGGCAACGACGGCCGTGCCCAGAGGAAGCAAAGACGGGGTTGAGGGTGAGAGTGACGCCGGCGGGAGTGAACATTGGAGTCGGTGGCGCGGCCGGTGGCGCGGCCGGTGGCGGGGCCGGTGGCGCGGCCGGTGGCGGGGCCGTTGGCGGGGACGGTGGCGGGGACGGTGGCGCGGCCGGTGGCGCGGCCGGTGGCGTGGACTGTGGCGTGACCGGTGGCGTGACCGGTGGCGTGACCGGTGGCGTGCCCGGTGGCGCGGCCGTTGGCGTGGACGGTGGCGTGGACGGTGGCGCGGCGGTGGCGTGGACGGTGGCATGGACGGTGGCGTGACCAGTGGCGTGCCCGGTGGCGTGGACGGTGGCGCGGCCGGTGGGCGTGGACGGTTGGCGCGGCCGGTGGCGTGGACGGTGGCGCGGCGGTGGCGTGGACGGTGGTGTGGACGGTGGCGTGACCAGTGGCGTGCCCGGTGGCGGGGACAGTGGCGTGGACGGTGGCGTGGACGGTGGCGTGGACGGTGGCGTGGACGGTGGCGTGGACGGTGGCGCGGACGGTGGCGCGGACGGAGCGGAGCGGGGACGGTGCTGGGCGAGGACGGTGCTGGGCGGGGACGGGGTGGGGACGGGGTGGCGAAGGGGACGGGGTGGCGAGGGGACGGGGTGGCGAGGGGGACGGGTTGGCGAGTGGACGGGTTGGCGAGGGGACGGGGTGGCGAGGGGACGGGGTGGCAAGGGGGACGTGGCGGGGACGGAGGCAGGGGCTGGGACGAGGATGGTAGCGGGGATATGAAACGGCGGACGAAGAGGGTGGTGTGGGCGACAGGGGCCGGTAGGGGTTTGGGTGCCGGGGCCGAACGTGGGACAGGGCTGGGGGCGGGGGGAGCGGCAACCGCAGGGGATCGAGCGACGGTGTTCGCCGCGTTACGGATATTGCGCGCCATTTCCCGCTGTCTATTTGTGTGCGTTTGGCCGCGTCGATTCACGTAACGCAGTTGCGGTGCGCGCGAGGCTCCGACGCCGTCGCCCAAGGCGCTGAATGTAGACACGTCAGAAGCCTATCGACCCACGTCGAGCCTCGAGACGCCCTCTAGAACTGCAAGTAGGCGCTGGGGAAGATAGAAAGAAAAAATTAAAAATAAAATATTTGAGGAGTCTGAGAATCCGAAATTTGCCTTAAAATGAAGCCGATTAATTACCTCCGAACAATCAGAGGTAATTAATCGGCACTAAAACAGTGCTTTTTAACCTTATTGGCCATACAGAGCCCAAAGATCGCCTACGCCATTCTCACAGGCCTCTTGAAGGTATTAATATCGCGACATGTAAAATATATTTGGATATGAAATATGTTAAAAACAATTGAGTTAAACGTTTTCATTATTTTGACTTATATTCTAATATGAAAAGTATTATTTGTTTTAATTAAAAATACAATATAAAATATATGTAAATAAACCTTAGATAATAATTCAAGAATATATAAAAAATACTTATTTTTATACTCTTTGCAGAAACAGAATAGAGAATCTACTAGTATTTAATAGAGTGTAACTTCCAAAAAGAATATTAGTGACAATTATATTCGTATGAATGATTTTATTAATTATTTTACAACACGATGTTTCGGAGATCTTTTATCTCTTTCAGACAAACTGGAAAGGACATAGATTAAACATTAAACACTTTTACAATAACATTTTTCTAAAAGTTATCAACAAAAGTTTTTTAAAAGTAACATGCACTTAGATTTCACAAATTAAACCTTAACGAAGAAAGGCGAATATTGATTTCATGGTCTTCTACTTGATCGTGCAGATCTTTTATATTTTATACTTCATCATGAGTACATCGTAGGGGAAAAATTTATGTTGACTTTATGCATGATTTGAATAAGAGTCTGAATAATCAAAACGTATTATAAATCACACAATGCTCTTGCGCAATATACTGCTAACGAACTCGTCTCTTATTATCTGACTGTTTTTCTACTTTAACTGGGTAAAATGATGGATATAAACATCTTTCCTAATTAGCTTCTTTTCACCATCTGAATATATGGTATTTTTAGGTTCTAATATTATAAATGTGATCACTCTTGCCAAGTACGTGACTTCTCTTATTCCCTGGCGATGGCCCGCTTCTTTAATTTGCTGCACTTGTCAGCAATATCTACCGTCTCATTTCTTTTCTGCTTCGTGTGCTTCATCTCAGTTGTCGTTATCACCTCCGCCCGTGAAGCAGTTCCCGGCATCGCCGCCGACGTCGCCGCTGTCTTCACCCTCCTCTCCGGCGCAGCGCCGTCCCCGCGTCCTTCGCAGAGGACTCGACACTTCGCCGCGCTCCCTGCCCCCCACCCGCTTCACCTCGTCCTCAGGCTCTGCCACGCCCCGCGGTCCCAGCCCCGCCCCCTTATCCCGCGTCTCGCCCCGGCACTCCGCGCCCCCTACCCGGCCCCGCCCCGCGCCCCGCCTCGCCGATCACATCCCCGCGCCCCGCAAAACGCGTCCCGCTCCCATACCACGACCTCGCGTCCCAACCCCGCGCCTACACTGGACTTCGGACCCCTTCCCTCTCCCCGCCGCCCGCCCCCGCATCCCAACCCCGCGCCCCCACGCTGCGCCACCACTCCCATGCCCCGTCCCCTCCGTCATGCCCCGCCCCCGCGCTCCCATCCCCGCGCCGCACTCCCACACACCGCAACCGCAACCGCGCCACCACGATCTTGCGCCCCAACCGCGCAATCCAACCCTGCGTCCTTCCTCGCACTTCGGGACCCCGCCCGGCTCCCCGCCTCGCTCCCCGCCCTGCTCCCCGCCCTGCTCCCCGCCCCGCTCCCTGCCCTGCTCCCCGCCCTGCTCCCCGCCCTGCTCCCCGCCCTGCTCCCCCGCCCTGCTCTCCGCCCTGCTCCCCGCCCCCACACCCGCGCACCAAACCCGTGCTCCAACCCCGCTCCCCCAGCACTTTAGGTCCCCTCTTCTAAGCTCCGCCCCTCTCCCGCCCTCCCACTCCACGCCCCGCTGCGACCCTTCCCGTTCCTTCATCTCTCATCCCGCATTCCTTTCTCCATACTGCCCTCCGCCCTCCCCCCATCATGGCCTGGACCACACCTTCACGCCACGCGCACTCTCACCTTCCGTCGCGTGCCTTGCCCCGCTCCCTGCCTCCCCGCCCCGCACTCCATCGGGCGGCACCTGATAATGGATGACGCCGCTCCCTCGGCGCGCCGGCGCGCAAGTTTGCAGGCGCAGTGGCACTTGCAAATTTCCCGGGGCCTCGGGCGGGGAGGAGCGGGTTGCGGGGCGCGGGGACCGACGGCGGCGGAGTTTGCGGAGGCTGGAAGGGCGATGCGACGGGGCGGTGGCGGTGATGGCTCAGTCTGGCGACGGCAGAGGTGTGGTGAAACGTGGAGTGCGGCTATCGGATGAGAGAGGGGAGCGGATTGTGCGGCGGGGAAAGTCACTTGAGACGGGGAGCGACTCGGTGACAGGGGTGAGGGCGCGGGGGCGGGGGCGGTGGGGAAGAGGGAGTCGGAGGAAGCTGCACCTGCCCGGGCCGCGACTTGCGCGAAGTTGCCTTGGAAGCCCTCGCGCAGGCTGCCCGATGCCCGATGCCCTGCCGGAGATTCGGGGCGGCTTGTTCTATCTCAGATGGCATCGCGCGACTTTGGCACCTGTTTTCTGGCGGGAGGGCGGAAAATATTTACAAGACGAATGATAGCAACATATTAAATAAATTCATCGATTTATTTCGCAGATGGTGATATAACTTGGTGGTGAAATATTATAATTATTATTATTATTATTATTATTATTATTATTATTATTATTATTATAATTATTATTATTATAAAGATACACATTTTAAAAAATGGTTGTGAAACAAAAATAAAAACAATTGCAGTAATTATTTTCGTTATTGTGTGTAATGTAATACATTATTCTTTATCGTTTGCTATACCCCTCATTTCATTACTATATCACTTCACTTGCCCACCCTAGTTCATTTCAGTTAGCAATTTCCACTCTTGAGCTCTGCGCTTTTTGTTTTGAATTTCTTTGAACTTTTTGTTTGAATGTTGTGGGAATCATTCGCGTCATTACAGCTTAGCGCTTGATTTCCTCTGTGAATCATTGTAAATGTTCTGAAGATTAGCACTAGGAGAAAGTATTTTGCTCTGAATTCCAATCGAATATCGAAAAGTAGTAGATAAGAAATGCAGATTGTTTTTATGAGAATAATAAGTTTTATAAGTAACGCACAATGATACTCATGAAGTCTGACTTTAATTCAAAACTTCATTTATCATGAGAGGAATACAGTAGCAAGTCCAGATAGACTTTAACATAGAGCTTAATATTATTGCTATACGAATATAACGTTTAACTACTAATTTTTATTCGACTTATATTATTTGCAGTGAAATTGATCTTTGAAAATGACGTGTAAGGTATCAAAATATGGTTGTTTTTAGTAGATCCATATTCCAGAAGGTATGAATTGATTGTAAAACCTACATGCAAATTTGAATCAACACATCAAAAGTTTCGTATATAAAAGAAGAAAGAAAGATACAATTAATTAATACTTTTGTATTACTAAATGAATTAATACTATTGCCCTGCACTCGCTGCTTACCAGGTTCCAACCCGGTCCTTCTCACAATGTACCATTCTGCCGTGCTTCGTGACATTGGGGATTGCATACTCATTTAAAGTTAGAAAAAATATTCGTAACCAAAATTTGGTATCAGGAACCCCATCGAGCTTAATCAATGAAATAATTTATCCCAGATAAAATGCTCTACATTCAACGAGAGATGCAAAAAAATCAATTAAGCTGTTCCCGATTATTCTGGGGAAAGAATAGACAAAAGACAGTGACAAAAATTTTTAAAAAAATGTACGGGGTTTTAGCTTATATAAATAATCCTATAAGCTACTCATTATTTGGAAATCATAGTCAAGTTTAAATATTATTAATAGAGATTAATTCTTATGTCAACTAAACATATAATGTTAAGTATCAGTTTTCAAAGTAACTCTTCGAGTCACTTCAGATATAATATTCATTTAGCGTGTTCTTAAAAAGAAAATTGCAGACTAACATCAATATTTCACCCGACTATTTTTTATTCCATGTTGCTAATATTACATCTACAAGAAATTCGACTTTTCCAATTTTAATTCAGTGAGTCATCACATCCACCTTTCGAAACATTGTATTATTATAAAGTAATCGCACAACATGTGAAATTAAATGAAAGTGTCCGAGATTTCACAGAACAAAATGATAGCAATCCTGTAGGAAACGCAGTTTGAGAACAATTCTGTTACTCGTATTCCAACAAAATATAAAAAATATATTCTATTGTTTTTATTGAATCCTTTAAAATTTTGTCCATTCATGTTATTTTAATTTTAGTACTTTAAAAAAGAGACACGTATCGAATACGTATTAAAATTATGCTTTGTGTGATTACTTTTATTTTGAGCGTCGTCCGCGCGCTCTATGAAATAAAAATGGAACCGCGCGAGTGGCAGTTGTTCGGCGCTGGAGGCGCAATCCCATCGCAACTGCCAGCGCTGAGCTCGCCATTGGCATCGCGGGCGATGCCCTCAGTGCGCGAGGTAAAGGGGCGTGGAGGGGCGAGGGGCGGTGAATGGGAGAGGGGGGAGTGGGGCGATCAAACGTGAGTGTGAACGTAGAAGTGTATTGGAAAGTATGATGTTGCGATGGAACGTGGAGGTTGAAGGGGAGAGGGAAAGAGGCTGAGGGAGAGAGGCTGAGGGAGAGAGGCTGAGGGAGAGAGGCTGAGGGAGAGAGGCTGAGGGAGAGAGGCTGAGGGAGAGAGGCTGAGGGAGAGAGGCTGAGGGAGAGAGGCTGAGGGAGAGAGGCTGAGGGAGAGAGGCTGAGGGAGAGAGGCTGAGGGAGAGAGGCTGAGGGAGAGAGGCTGAGGGAGAGAGGCTGAGGGAGAGAGGCTGAGGGAGAGAGGCTGAGGGAGAGAGGCTGAGGGAGAGAGGCTGAGGGAGAGAGGCTGAGGGAGAGAGGCTGAGGGAGAGAGGCTGAGGGAGAGAGGCTGAGGGAGAGAGGCTGAGGGAGAGAGGCTGAGGGAGAGAGGCTGAGGGAGAGAGGCTGAGGGAGAGAGGCTGAGGGAGAGAGGCTGAGGGTGAGAGGCTGAGGGTGAGAGGCTGAGGGTGAGAGGCTGAGGGTGAGAGGCTGAGGGTGAGAGGCTGAGGGTGAGAGGCTGAGGGTGAGAAGCAGGAGGAGAGGTAGAGGGAGAGAGGCAGAAGGGGAGAGAGGGAGAAAATTGGTGGTTTGGAGCGGGTATTTATTACAGAGACGTAGGGCGGGGAGGCGTAGGGGTGAGAAGAATGGAAGGAGATGTGGAACTGAGGTTGAACAGTAGTGGGAAGACGTGGTGGGATAGCGAGACAGAGAATAATGGGGAGAAAGCAGTGTGTTGGAGATGTGGGGAATAGAGCAATACCGGGATAGGTAAATGGCGAGCGAGGATGTTAAGGATTATAAATAGCAGCGGGCGGGAAGAGGAATGGGAGATAAATGGGAGAGGGGTAGGAATGGAATGGACGCCGGAGAACTTCAGCAGTCAGAGGAAATCGGAGCATCAGCAGAGCGGAGAGTGTGGGGAGAGCGTGCGGAGAGCGTGCGGAGAGCGTGCGGAAAGCGTGCGGAGAGCGTACGGAGAGCGTACGGAGAGCGTACGGAGAGCGTACGGAGAGCGTACGGAGAGCGTACGGAGAGCGTACGGAGAGCGTACGGAGAGCGTACGGAGAGCGTACGGAGAGCGTACGGAGAGTATACGGAGCGTATACGGAGAGCGCGCGGAGAGGGACGAGCGAGCGAGGAGCAGCGGGGAGGAGCGAGAGAGCGGGGCGAAGCGGGGTGAATCGGGCCGGAACGGAAAAGATTCGGAGTGGAAGCGCGGAGTGTGCAAGGAGAGAGGTGCGAGAGCCGAGCCATGCGGATTACGAGACTGGAAAGGGGGGGAGGGCGAGGCGGGGAGGTGGGTGTCGGGGGCAGGGTTGGGGTTCCGATCGGAGAGGAGCCACCTGCTCGCTGCAGCACGGAGCGGAGCGCCCTTCTCTTGCGGCCTCCCATGTGGCGCACCGCTCAATTTCACATCAGCATAATCCCGATTAGCATATTGGTGTTTGGTATTTCAAAAGGTTATTAATTTAATTTAATGCAAAACGTAGTGAATAAAATTGTGTATGCGCTGTTTCCATTTTATCGGCTGCGCGTTTTCCACAGCAGTACATTCGTATGCTTTATCTGCTGCGCTGGGAACAGATGCACCGAACTGACCCTGCAGTTAATGAGAATCACACTGGGAGACATCATTTTGCTTCGGCACACCAGATCAGAAAAATGTTGGTTAATTGTTCGTTTCATGCGAAGGATTGGGGGATTACCTGTGGGAATAGAGAGTTTGGCGACAGTTGCTGTCTCGTATCTGCTACGTCCCAAACAACTGCGATTTGGCCGGTTAGACTCTACTATTGAAGAAAATCATGATTAGAAAATTTTATATTTATAATTTATGAAAAAATTAAACAAGTTATTGTAAAGATACTACTTAATTTTAGTTTAATGTAATATATAATCACTGTAAAATTGAGAAAGAACAGAATTCAATGAAGCATGAATTTAATGTATTAATACTTTCTAGTTCTGACGAATGTCATGACAGGAAGTATTATAATCCAGCGCCGGGAAATGGCGAATTTTCGATAGAGAAATTAATTGCCCGCAGATAGCGTAAAGAACGCTTAAAAGAATGATGTAGGCTTCATGTTCCTTGAAATATTAAATGTTTCGAAAACATGAGTAGTTTTCATGTAATTTTGTGCCAACTTTAAGGGTTTTAAAAGTTTTTTAAACATTTTTTCTCAAAACCCACCTCATTTTTTCTAATTTTTTTTCTAATAAAGGACAGTAAAAATACTGTGCTTGTCTCATATTACAATCAAAACGTTACAATCAAACGCTTTACAATCAAAACGTTTACGGGAATTCGAATTTAACACAGGATCATTTGCTACTTGACCAAAATATGAAAAGAAAGGTCGTTGTTAAAAAGTTACTCTTTTTTTCGAAAACAATTTTAGTGTTTATGGACACAGTAATTTATAGAAACAAAATGTACAAACGACAACCTCACGGACTTGGCTGACTTGATGTACGCATTGTTTGCCAAGTGAAAATGGTAGGGTGGTGCTTTGCAACTCCTCTGCCACTGGACGCGTATGTTCTTTGTTTAGTTTCGCCGAAACGAGTTTTAATTTTTCAGTAGGAAATCGCACATGTCAGTGTCCATTTTGTAACAGAATTGTCCCCGTTTACCTTATCACGCCGCTGACCCTTTAGCGGACGTGCGCAATTATCAAAACTGCAAAGAACAATATTAAGAAATGATAAAATAGATAAATACCTATTTTCCTCTAGTTCATTCAGTTTTGCATTTATTGCGAATATAAATCAAAGAAATATACTGTATTTATTTTTAAATATACTGCTATATTTCCAGCATTCCATCACATTTCGTAATTAAATGAATTTTTGAAATATCCTCTATATATTCATAACACGGTAATATAGTAGTAGTGTTCAAAGCAACAGATATAAGAATCGCACCTATGTTGTGATTACCTTGTAATACATGTGATTACATGAATACATTATATTTTCGCAATTAACGATCCAGAAAATTAAGATGTGAATTGCATTACTTTTTCGCTTCCGTAGTAAATTTGAATTTAACTTTGTCAGTTCTGTTTGTGAAATGTAATTAATAAATAACTATACTACATAATCAATTGTATACGTTTTTCAGTACTTTATGAATTTCTCTTTCCATGTATATACCAAACTTTGTATTTTTTAAATTAACGAATTAAAAGAAGTTTCGGACTAGTATTTGATTATGCTGTTTATTTAAAAGGAAGATTTATTGAATATCTTAGCCCGAGAAAATGTAATCGCTGCATGTCATGATCAATCTGTAAGAATTAATATAATTTTCCTAATTAATAATCGGGTAGTATCCAATGACTATATTTCTCCTTTAAGAACATTTTATTAATCTATTTGCGCGATGTTCGTAGAAAGAATTGCATTTACATGGAATTATTGGTTGGAATGTTATGCTTATGTTACCCAAACATGAATGTTTACAAAGGGCAGTAAATTCGTGTTTTTCAGATTGGATTCTGTGGACGTTGAACAAATATTATCTACCGTGCGTTAAAACAGTGATTATATCTCCCTTGATTTTATTACCTCGCGAAATATTCATAGGCGCGTGTGTATTATTATTGGAACAACCACGTGTACCACTGCATTGCCCGCCTAGGGATGCTCACGATATAATGTATTTAACAAAACGCCGTTACATGTATTTCAATACATCGATGTTTTTCAATAATTACTTCTTTTCCGCTTTCTGATATTAAAAACTTAACCAGTTTTAGTTAAAAAGGATTCATTAAAATGCATTAAACGGTGTACTTTTATGTACTGTTTAACATGAAACAAGTATTTGTTTCCCAATAAAATAATTCTCTGAACTGTAAATTTTGTACTCCACAGTTTTTAACCACAGAACTGTATTAGCTTCGCGTCTGTATCACAGATATATCTTGTAAGTCGGGTAATATAGGCTTTTCTGCTTATTTATTTCTTTCTTTTTATTCCGTTTTGTGTCACATCTGATACTAAAAACCGGAGATACCTGGTTGGCGGAAACCGCGCTAGCCGACAGCTGGTTGGCGCCGGTTCTCGCCATCCAGCGGAGGCAGATCACCGCCATCTCATGACGGGGGGCATGCACAACGTTTAACGAACTAACGATCTCCGTAGTTGACACGCCCGTAATCACTAACAACCACCCACCCAACCAACCAACCAACCAACCAACCAGCAAATAAAAACCCGCAAATTAAAAGTGTATTATATACTACAAAATATTTGTTTTTTTGCATTTCACTATATTGCTGAATCGAAGAGTTGGTGAGTTAAAAAAAAGTGCCCTTGTGGCACCCCCGCTCCTTCGCCCAGTGGCGCACAACAGAGTTGGGAAGCGTCCGACACCGCTCGTTTATCGCAAAGGTGAAAGCAGCGCTCTAATGTTTAGGGATATCCCTATCCCACGTTCGAATCGAGTAATCGGAAATTTGCGCCCTCCCCGCCCCTCCCCGCGCCGTATTTAGCGCCGGCCTGATTACGTAATCAGCGCGCGGTGCGAATCGCCGCTGGGAGGATTCGCGGCGACTGCAGCGGGCGCGCTCTGGCGGCCGGCGTCAAAGGTTCAAAGCCACGCCCCCCTAGCCCCCCCATTGCCAGCCACAACCACGCAGCCGCCGCCGCCCACGCCGACCGCTCACCGCCGCCGCCGCCACCAACGCGGACCAGACAACGCCGCCGTCCCTGGGCCTCGCCTCCACGCCCAGGTCCCACCGTCCACCGTGCGGGAGTGGTTTTTTTCGGCAAACAGCTAAAGCGAATGGATAAATGGAATGCGTTGGGTGATGGGTGGTGATTCAGAACGTACGTGTTGAGGTAGTTGGGTTAAGTTAGATTAGAAAAAAAATCGGCCATTTCAAACGACCAATTTTCATTTTCGGCCTCTCTTCTTTTGCACATTTTCAACTCGACGGTGAGGCGGTGACCTTCGGTCTTTGCGATTGACATAAAAAAGTATAACTCCATCAAGGTAAGATTTCTAACGCATTTTTACCACAAATACAGATACGGTGTATCTCGAACCTGCCTTCGCGTAACTACTATTAAAAGTACTCAGGGCGCCTGGAGAAAACCAGGAGGCCTGGGCCAGTTGATCCAAGGGTTCCCTTATTTAAAACTAAACATTTTCTCTTCAATTCATAAACAGTATTAATTTCTCCATTCGTAAGAAACATATTATAGCGTTAGATTAGATATCAATATATTTTTTATTTATTTTGAATAGAAAAAAAAACATCGGGGCCTCAATTAAATCAGAGCCTAAGGCAAGTTGTCTCAGCTGCCCCCTTCCTTTTGAACGCCTCTAAAGTACTGTCTTTCTACTTAATTAACACGCGAAGTACATTCTTGCTCCATTTATGCACGGTTTTCAAACTTTTTGTTACAAAATACTTTTACGTCACACCCTCAACTGCCACCACGGGAAGTTCCAATAACATCGGTCTCCGAAACCTGCTTGCACTTTCAGGCCTCGTATCCACCAACGTCCGCCAACGCTCAACCGCCCACCACAACCTCGTACGCCTCCACGGTTTCACCCTGCTACGCCACCACAACCGACCGTCAGACACACTCAGACCTCAAGCTCTGCCTTTTAACAGCAGCTCCTTCGCCCGTCGTCGTCCGTCGCTGCCTACCACCATTGCCGTCGAGCACTCTCCTCCATCACTATTAGTCACTACCGCCCTCCTCCGCCTCCGCCATCCGCCATCGCGTGCTGTCCCTCGTCTCTCAAACTACCGCCGCCATCCTCAGCGGTGCGTCGTCTCTCTCCATCACCAACTACTGATGCCCTCTTCCACCAGCCACCGCCGCTATTCTCAACTCAAAATCGCCTGACTCTTCACCCAACCATAGCCTCTTTCGACGAGAGGGCGGAGAGGCGGCGGAGAGACGGCGGGGAGACGGCGGAGAGACGGCGGAGAGACGGCGGAGAGACGGCGGAGAGACGGCGGAGAGACGGCGGGGAGACGGCGGGGAGGACGGCGGGGAGACGGCGGGGAGACGGCGGGGAGCACGGCGGGGAGACGGCGGGGAGACGGCGGGGAGACGGCGGGGAGACGGCGGGGAGACGGCGGGGAGACGGCGGGGAGGCGCCGCGGGACGCTATGAGACAGTAGGGGAACGCCGAGTGGTGTGCGTGGTGGGACGAGGCAGGGGGCAGAATGGGGCGATAGAAGAGATGGCAGAGATGTGTGTGTGTTGGTGAATGGCGACTGGTGAGGGTTGGTGTAGCGGGTGCTGGGTCCGCGGGGGCGGGGCGGGGCAGGGAGGCAGGTCGAATTCAGCCGCTATGTGGAGGAGAATTCTAGCGTCCGGCTGTTCTGATCGGTTGTTTACCCTTAGTTATCCGACCAACACTAGGCGAATGCTGGAGCAATATCATACCAAACGGGCCACGGACCGCGCGCGATCTTCTCCTCTCCTTGCTTGTCCTATCCCCTCCCCTTAAACACACATACACTTACATGTACTACACTACCCCTTATGTCGGAGCACCAGTTGGAAACTTTGAGCTTGTACCGGTTGGGGTAGTGCCCCGTTGATGGAAGATACCTTGGTGGGGGAAATCCTGTTAGCCGACAGTTAGATCGTCACCGGATCTCACCATCCAGCGGGCGAAGATCACAGCCACCTCCCGAGACATACACTACAATTGCGGGTGAAATGACCTAATCAGTTGACGCGCCCAGAATCACTAATCAATCAATCAAAGCCTTCCTCGTCCATCACGCTCCACCATCATCATCAACCTACCATTACTGCTATCCTCAACCCTCCGCCACCGCTATTCTCCACCATACACTGACTCTCTTCTCGCCCTCACCCACTGCCGACCGCCGGTGTCCGCCGCCGCCACTACAGTCAACTGCCGTCGCCTACTTCCAAACGCCGCTCCCCCTCCCTCTTCCATCAAGAGCAGCCTCTCTCTTACTGCGCCTCACAGATCGGCCAAGACCTACAACCGCCAGCGCTGCGCACCGCCAACTGCTGTTCCTCGCTACCACACACACTAGCTAGATCTCGGCTTTTCACAAACGCCACCTGCCCTCCACGCCGCTTCAAAGTCCTTTGACTTCTCGGGGCCCTCTATCTCTGGCCCTACAAACGTTTCAGCTCACTATGCGCTTTCCTCTGATTACATCAACACCTCAGATTTTCAAAGGCCTGGCCTGATTTCCAATTTGGTAACAGCATCATCATCTACTATCTCTCTCTCTGTCGCCAAGTATCCTTTGTGACCATAGAGCCACCGCATATTAGTAATTTTAGATTCCTGTCGGAATTGATTACTACGCTGCATTACCAAAGTAGTATATACCTTGAAGATTATTTCTAACCTATTATAGCGATCGTTTAGTGTCTAAATTTTACTAAGCTTGAGTGACGGTTTTGCTTTTTTCTTCTCTCTGCCGAACAATATAATTTACGTGTTCTCTCAAACGGTTTGACATTTGAATCAATGCGAATATCTCACTCTTTCTCTGATGGAGCTGTAGCTCACGCCGGGTTCTGCTCCGACATCGCCGCGTCTAGGCACTGCTGTGGAAGAGTTTCGAGATCATGGGAAAGCGGAGCGTACGATGTGAGGTCAACCAGTGCACTGCCCTGCGGATAGGAAAGAAACATTTCGCGCGATCATTGTTTCATTGTGTGGTATCCGTGAGGCAATTTGGTGGTAAATAACACGAAAACACCCGATCGGAGATCTAGATACAAGGAATTGGTGTCATAAATATGCCACAGTCGTTCTCAAACATTACATCCTACGAATTACATCCGCGTCAAACATAAAGACTATAGATTTCCGGTGCTGAGGAGGTCGCAGAATCTATCTCAGCCATGTATCAGATAGTGAGATTTGTGGCGACAGTAAGAATTGAAATCGTAGGCCGCCAGAAGTAAGTTCATTTATAAGCGTATGCCAGGACACTACATTATACAGGCCATGAATTGCGCGCGAGCTTATCTTTCCAATTCCATTTCCATCTACTGTCGACAAGGTGAAGTTCCATGAGAATACAAATAATCAAAATTCAATTGCGAATTCGCAACTACAATTCACTCAGGTTCTTCTGATTGATACCGCATCTCTGTACATGGTTTGCGTGTTGTCGCGGTTTCCTGACCGATTTTCCAGCCTCACAAATGCTCACGTCTTTCTGTTTCAACTACCACTGCCGCTTCGCAGCTGTATCTGTCATTGAATTCACTACCAACATGAGTCTAATACCACATTACAAACGTGTGCACTGAGAGAAAATCACGTAGCGTATGGCCTAATGTTGTTGGTTCTACCTCTGAGTCTCGAGATTTAATTTTCGTAAATTTGTAAACAAAATAATTCCTAGCACGTTTCCTCAGAATTCGTCTGATTTCTTTATCAGTCATTCCACTATTGTTTCATCACAATTAAAACATGTATATTATTATCGCACATCCGTGAATTCACAATCACAATAACTGCTTGCTTTAAAGGTACTTTTTTAAGGAGCGCTAACTTTTTTATTTCTAAATACAATAGTTCCAAATAATTTTTGAACAGAAGTGGTACTGCTTGTAAAATCTCTGGTTGACAAAACAAGGGAGATTTTCTCGGTGATTCTCTTTGATGCCCATGTCTCTTATTCCACCATTGTTTTATTATTCATTATCATGTTCATCATCACGATCATCTATCACTTAATCAGTGACTATCCTCAACATTTCACTCATGAACAGGTATCACCATCATAAAGGAGCGGGTATAGAATCGTTGGTGCCCTTGCTACTATTTCCGTCACGCCCGTCAGCAATCAGGCAGCGATCGGCTAATCAAACTCCCCGCTTGTAAAGCCGCGTCCATCGCCGACCAATCCCTCACAGACCACACAACTAGCCGCTGCCTGATCTTCAACAATTTCCGCGTAATTTATGACGCGAATTTCAAACATATTCACTTGTTGAATTGGTCTATTTACTCTGCGCCGATGGAGAGCTGTCAGGCCGCGCGCGACTTTTTATTACTCTGATGAATTTATCGGTCCTTTACAATGCGCGCGTTAATTGTACGGTGACGGCAGGGACGGGGACGATTGCTGGGATGGGTGTGTGTGATGAGGGCGGCGGGGTCGGCAGGAGCGTTGGAGGTGGTGAGGGGGGCAGAGAAGGCTGCGAGGAGGCGGGGGCGGTGGGGTCGGCGGAGACGACAGAGGCGGTGATGGCGGAGGGGACGGCGGGGGCAGCGGGGGCGGTCATGGTGGAGGGGACGGCGGGGTCAGGGGCGGCGGGGGCGGTAGTGGCGGAGGAGACGGCGGGGTCAGGAACGGCGGCGGCGGTGGTTGCGGCGGGGGTGGCGGGGGCGGCGGGAGAGGCGGGGGCCGCGAGGACGGCGGGGACAGGGGCGGTGGGAGCGGTGGTGGCGGAGGGGACGGCGGGGTCTGGGGGGTGGCGGGGGTGGCGGGGGCGGCGGGGGGCGGCGTGTGAAGTTGGGCGGCTTTGGGGCGGCGGGGCCGTGGAGCGGCGCGGGTGGCGGGGGTGTCTGTGGAGGAGGTGACTGAAGCGCCGGGAGGAGGGTGCGCCAGGGGGGCAGTGGGAGGGGGAGCCAGTTACAGAGAAATGCGCAGCGCAGCGCTGTTCGCGGCGTTTGCCGCCGCCTCCGCCCTCCGATTGCGGGCGCGCGCGGGCCGAGCTCTCTCTTTCTCCCTCTCCGTCTCTCTCTTTTCGGCGGCGCTTATTCGCGCGCACCGCCAGCTACTGCGCGCCAAGTTAAAGATGATGCCGCGAAGCGCAGCTAAGCTGCGGAACAGACGTTGGTGTGGTTCGCTAGAAAATAGATGACGAGTGACTCTGTGCTTGTTCTGGTGAGTGACTCGGTGAGTTGGCTCTGAGTTTGCTCTCAGTTGTCCAGATGACGCCGCTTCGTGGGGATGGTTAGCCAACGTTCCAGCCATCTCTTCATGGCTTTCTTCAGGTAGTAACAACTAGATCTTATGATCTCCGCTCGCAGAAATCTTCGATTCCCCTATTTTTTTAATTTTTTTTTTATTTTTTTAAATTCTTTTAGATTCTAACAATATATGGAATTGTATGTATAGTATGAATGAATATGTAGAATGAAATTAACTCAGAAACTCAGGTCGTAATTTTTTATTTAATTTAAATAAATTTTATAGTCCATTTATCATTGGTAACAAATTTACTCGAATATACTAAATTCACGAGCAACAGGCACAGACACGGGCCACAGGTAAAATAACTCGTGGATCGTGAAATAAAATCATAATTCTGTCGAGAAATGTATACTGTTTTCCAAGAAGTGAGCTTTACTTGTTTTCCGATTTTCCGCCCGCGTGCGTGGAGAACCTTCGTCGACTTGGCGTTCTGTGTGTGCAGGCTCTTTTTATCGGCCCGGCGCGATCTCCCGCGAACCGGCAACTTAGCGACGTCATATTTTGCGAGGCGGGCAAATGCATAAAAAGCGCGTAAAAGCGGAAGCGGGACAGAGAATCAAAATGGCGGGTTCAACGAGCGGCACCATCCTTCTCCTGGAGGACGCCATACCTCACCCGGCTGCCCGAGGCGGGACACCACTTTATGTCGGCTGGGTCACCGGGTGTGTGGGACGGGAATCGGCCAACCGGACGGAGACGAGGACGATGTCTGAGACGGAGACGAGGACGATGTCTGAGACGGAGACGAGGACGATGTCTGAGACGGAGACGAGGACGATGTCTGAGACGGAGACGAGGACGATGTCTGAGGCGGAGACGAGGACGATGTCTGAGACGGAGACGAGGACCATGTCTGAGACGGAGACGAGGACCATGTCTGAGACGGAGACGAGGACCATGTCTGAGACGGAGACGAGGACCATGTCTGAGACGGAGACGAGGACCATGTCTGAGACGGAGACGAGGGACCATGTCTGAGACGGAGACGAGGACCATGTCTGAGACGGAGACGAGGACCATGTCTGAGACGGAGACGAGGACCATGTCTGAGACGGAGACGAGGACCATGTCTGAGACGGAGACGAGGACCATGTCTGAGACGGAGACGAGGACCATGTCTGAGACGGAGACGAGGACCATGTCTGAGACGGAGACGAGGACCATGTCTGAGACGGAGACGAGGACCATGTCTGAGACGGAGGCGGGACCGTGGATGAAGACAAAGGCGGAAATTGAGACAGGAACGTCGATGAAGACCGGAATGGAGGGGGGGGGGACGGGCGTGAAACGGTTCCTGGAACTGACAGAGTAGTGAGTTGCTGACGCGCGGAGAGGGTGGGGTGTCGGGGTAAAGATGGTTAACGTAGTTCGAACTTCAGACCGGGTTGACAAGGTGGGCGGAGGCGTTAGTACACATTTGTAGTAACGGAGGACAGAGCGAATTCTGTGGGCAAAAAGGAAACTACAAATGTGTGTGGGGGGGGGGGAAGGTGGAGAAGGGTCAGTAAGCGAGTTTGGGATAGGAGTTAAGCTGCGCGCGCACTGGATCGGTACGGCAGGGACGGACGGAACGGATGAACGGTGGTTTTTGTGTGGGTCGCGCGCAGTAGGACGGGGCGGCACGGACACTTTGGACATTTCGAAAATATTTTTTTCTAGTATTTAGTATTCTCACGATTAAGTTGAGATAAATTATACATTTTGAAAAATATTAGATGTAAATAAATATGTTGGTAACATGATAAATTGTGCTAAGGGATAGTCTTATAATTGCATTTCGTTATTTAGAAAGTTAAGAAATAATAGGCAGTATAATTTACGCTATAAATACAAAAAAGTACATGATTAATGAACTAATGAATCATTTCAAAATATGGCAAAATTTATTCTATTAAGACAATGCATTAAATAAAACTTAATATCACGCTGAACAACTCCTGATAATTCTGGAAACAATTAAATTGAGGGCATTCAAGATCGCTCCGCACGCTTCACATAACCTCACAAATAAATCGGCGCAATGACGTCATTGGCACGCGGCATGTCCGGAAGATCTTTCCTTCAGACTTTTTGCAAACGACGGAAGGTGCGGTCGTCCCGTCCCGTCCGTGCCGACCTAGTGCGCGCACCCTTTCGGAAATCAATGTAAACAACTTTTGAGAAATCTCGTCCGTCCCGTCCGTCCCGTCCGTCCCGTCCGTCCCGTCCGTCCCGTCCGTCCCGTCCGTCCCGTCCGTCCCGTCCGTCCCGTCCGTCCCGTCCGTCCCGTCCGTCCCGTCCGTCCCGTCCGTCCCGTCCCGTCCGTCCCGTCCCGTCCGTCCCGTCCCGTCCGTCCCGTCCCGTCCGTCCCGTCCCGTCCGTCCCGTCCCGTCCCGTCCGTCCCGTCCGTCCCGTCCCGTCCCGTCCGTCCCGTCCGTCCCGTCCGTCCCACACCGATCCAGTGCGCAAAGCTTCAGGGAGAGTGGCGGCAGGTGCGGCGGGGACTCGGCGAGACTTTGTGGGCAGATAGAGTGAGACAGGGGAATGGAGTGAGAACTGGTAGCGAGTCGGGGACTGACAGGTCGGGCACTGACAACTCGGCGTGCTGGCCTTCCGGACGACCGTGTCTTCATGAAGGCGGAGTAGCTTTGGTGACCGAATACGGAACATTTCGGCCCATTTTCGTCAATATTCGAAAAGAGATTTATCATCAGCGATATTGGAATTTTAGGAGATAAATACATAGTCGTATTGGATATATGTTGGAAAATTTTGTACAGGTTTTTACTCAGCCTATGCCTTTGCGAAAACAACTTCAGAGAACTAATATGTCTCCACGGAGTCGTATTCCCTCTCATTTATTTTGTGAATTTACAGTACGTAAGAAAATAAATATTTAAAAACTTTTTTATTTTACGTTTATTTAAAATTACCCGGGTACGCAATTTTTGGCATATAAAAAATTCTGTTAACGATATCATAATGAATATATATATTGTGGGCTTACAGATTAAATGGTAATCGAACCATTTTTAAAACTTCCCTTTCGATTTTCGTATTTCATTCGACATTTATGGAGATTAAATATAAACAATATGCAGTACTCTCGTGGTGTGTCGCCGGACTTGGTAGTGAGTATGATATTGATATACCAATTTTTGTATACTATCAAATATGATTGATTCATTTTCATCTTTAATTTTAAAAACGGAGAATAGTGTTTAAAGATTTGATTTTGCCGATTCACATACTTACCAGCTATTTTTACAGAACGTTTTTAAAAGGTTATTATAAGAGATAGTTTTATGAAAATGTCAATAATTTATTTCCATTTTTTCTGCCTAAAAATTACAACACAAATACAAATAATAAAAAAATACAAAATATATCAACACAAAATATAAAATACATAATACATAAAATACAAAATATATAAATAATACGTAAATAATATAAAAAATACAAAATTACAAATTACAAGCCACAAAGTACTTAAAGTAATTGTGCATGTTAAATAATATGTTAAAACTTTATAACTAAGGGTCTTCATGGTACACGTGCTTTGTATGTTTTGCAACGTCTTTCAGCATCTCATGTGATTTCATCTACCGATATTCCTGTAAAATGTCGTAAAACCTTTCAATTTTGCGAATTAAATCGTTTTCACTAGTATGCTATGTTCGTGTTTCATGCATTTGTTAGTGTATACGAGTATGAATATGCAATACCACCACTATGAGCAATACGTATATTCCGCGGCGATCAACAGTGCAAGCATTACTTTTATTATGGAATGTTTGCTGAACTAGGGAAACTGCTGGACCATAAATATTCATTTTCGTGCATGAGGATGAGATTGTAGTATGTATCATTTAAATTTTAAATTAAAATTTACAGCGTTTGTTGCTACCATAAAATGAGTAATAGTTGCACTGTGGTAATTGACGCGTATGTTTTGAATCGCATGTCTTTATCCTTCATTACGCATAAATGCGTTTTCCAATGCATATCAAAATAATATTATGTTATTTTGTTTTGTTTACAGGTGAGTCGTTACAACACGAAGTGCGGCATATGAGTGTACCGACTATTAATAGTAAGACTTCTTTCATATTTCTCATTACATTTTTGGTGAAAAATGAGGGAAAATACAAAAACATGTTATTCATTATTACATTTAAGATTTTGTCAGTTTAGTTGATCGTCATTTTTTATATTCATTGATTGATTGTCAGAGACACTGCAGTGATAATCGCTGAATCCTCTAAGCCACCTTTGCCGATCTTCAGTTTGAAGTAAATATATTTTTCAGCATCAACGTTTCCAACACGCCCATTGATATTATATTCTCGTCGTCCTAATTTGGGTCACCATAATTCTCTTCCTTAATAAAAATAATTTTTTGATGTAATATATTTTCATTAAAAACGTGTGAGATATTATGTTCCGAGATTGTATATATTTGATGTGTCAACGTCACATAATGCAAATTACAGATGTAAGGCAAAATTTGTGCGGATAAAAATTAGTGTCACTCAATCGAAAAGTCAGAATGCCCTACCCCAGTGTGTAAGTCTAATCTGTTGTCAATGTATGTATGACTCGGATAATATTTTCTAATATAATCCAGTTATATAATTGTGATGCAACGAGATAATTTGGATTTTACTTGTATAAATACTTGCATAAATTGTAAGGTAGAAGAAAATTAATAACTGCCATTAATAATATTTATCTTGTGCCTGCCAAGGAGAGCACAGGACAAAATACCTTGGGAATACCAGTCTCCTACAATAATACAATAATTTTCTTGAACTAAGGACACAAAATTATTTTTGGTTCGGTCCTGGACAAGGGAGATAGTGGAGGTGTAAATATCAGCGCAGGATTCTGGCAGTAAATCAAGTGTGACGAAAATTGTTTAAGAAAGATTGTCTGATGTGCCTGAAAATTAATTGGGTGCAATGAAATTTGTATGAATAAAATAGGTTTCTGCCATTTCTCCAAAGATACATTCACAAAATTTGTGACTAACGTCGTTTTTGCATCAACCAAATTCTGTTCTTCGGGCTAGGATTCTGTTGAATTTCCAATGGAATATAATCTGCCTAGTTTTGAGGAGCAGCGCTACATTATATCTACCCTTTGTTTAAAATGAATGCAGTCTCATATCCTTTCGTTTGTTAATACTATCAACACCTTCGACTCCACCCGGGCTACATACTGGTGATCCGCCATAGAATTTTGCGAAATCTACAAACTAAAATGTCTGAAGACGCTGATCTGAATTGATTTTAATGTGAAAAACGTACAAATCAATTAACACGCATTGAAAATATTTTAATGCATCTTAAAATATACCCATCAATCTAACTTGCCAGATACCTCGGCCTGCGAGGCGCTCGTAGTTGCCTTCTCTTGCACAAGTGCATTTCGAACGGGAGAGCGGCGCAACGAAAAGCGGAGACGGAAGCGGGGGCGGGGAAGCGGGAGGAGGAAGCGGAAGCGGGGAATCGAAAGCGGGGGCGAGGAAGCGGAAGAGGGGGCGAGGAAGCGGAAGCGGGGGCGTGGAAGTGGAAGCGGGCCGTGGAAGCGGAAGCGGGGCGAGGAAGCGGAGCGTGGAAGTGGAAGCGGGGAAGTGGAAGCGAAAGCGGGGACAGGGAAGCGGAAGCGGGACGTGGAAACGGAAGCGGGGCGTGGAAACGGAAGCGGGGCATGGAAGCGGAAGCGGGGCGTGGAAGTGGAAGCGTGGTGTGGAAGCGGAAGCGGAAGCGGGGAAGTGGAAGCGGGTGCGGGGAAGCGAAAGCGGGGCGGGGAAGAGGAAGCGGAGCGAAACCGCGGGCTGCGGAGCGGAGGCGCCAAATAATTCTCGACCTCCTCCGCCACCGCCGCAGCCAGCTCACGTCAGTAGGCTCCTCCGGTGGGGAGAGGGAAGTGATATTGGCAGAGCTGGAAAACGCCTCTGCCGCAAGACGACGCGCACGGGCCTAGCAGCTTGCGGGCCAGCTTTGTGGACAGGTTGACACAAACGCAACACATCGAACTGGTTGAAAAAAGATTAAAAAAACTAGTTAAAAATGTATAGGATGTATTTTTAGGATTACATTGCAGATTACAACTGTGAGAAAGTTGATGCGATTTTTTTAGCACTACTGTTGATTTAGGTGACCCATATCGATAGACTCTTACTCTCCCTCTCTTGAAGCACTATCTAACGGAAGGATCTGGAAGTGTTTATCCCACCCTTTTCTCACCACCCATCTACAGCGCCCTCTGACGGAAGTTCACAACATTTGAACGATCGTTGAACGCATTAACGTTGAGCAGTTACAGATTGCCCCCAGCCACGACGTGTTGTCAGTTTCTATTAATTGTATTCATTAAAATTTAAATTTAAATTACTTTTAGTTTGGTTTCAAGAGCTGCACGAGATAGACTCAAGAGCCGCAATGCCGTTCGCATGTCTCGTTGTGGCCACCAATGATTTATAAAGTGACGGTTGTACTCCGCCACCTTAACTGTACACGTAATCAATATTGATCTTTCTATAAGGAATGTAGTTTTATCTGTACGTTAAATGTGTTTGTTTTTTACTATATTTACCGCACGAATATTACGAAATGAGGGCCAATTTTATTATACGACTATTACAAAAATGAATTGTAATAAGTTCCCGTTGTTTCATTCGTTCTTTCTCCGGAGACTTACGTGGTAACATTTTATTCCTCTACAAATTCATTGTCACATTATGCCAACAAATGTCTTCTCTCCTGTTCCTGGAACACCCTGTCGCATACCCAGGTCGTGAAGCATTACCCCTTTTATATTTCTACGAAAGAGCATTTACTTTAAGTCCCACCACACGTGTGCAGCTCTGTCGGTCTCCCCGTCCCCGTTCTCAGCGTTCGCTGCGGAGCATCTTGATACTAAGTCGCGCTCACGTCGCGCTGCACCTGCTCTCCCTCCCCCTCCCCACCCGTTTACCGGTGGCTGTAAGCGGAGCGACATCGTTCGGCTCTCTCAGAGCGCCGCGGAGCCTCAATTGCACCTTCTCCCTCTGCAGGCGCTGCGCCGCGCCGCGCCACACCACGACACGACGCGCCCAACCCGCCCCGCCACGCCACGCCCAATCCCGCCCCGTCACGACACGACACTACACACCCAATCCCGCCCCGCCAAGACACGCCACGCCCAATCCCGCCCCGTCACGACACGACCCGACACGCCCAGACACGCCCAATCCCGCCCCGCAATGCCACGCCACGCCCAATCCCGCCCCGTCACGACACGACACGACACGCCCAATCTCGCTCCGTCACGACACGACACGCCCAATCCCGCCCCGTCACGACACGACACGCCCAATCCCGCCCCGCCAAGAAACGACACGCCCAATCCCCGCCCCGTCACGACACGACACGCCCAATACCGCCCCGCCAAGACACGAACACGCCCAATCCCCGCCCCGTCACGACACGACACGCCCAATCCCGCCCCGCCAAGACACGACACGCCCAATCCCGCCCCGTCACGACACGACACGCCCAATCCCGCCCGCCACGCCTCGCCACGCCATGCACCTCTTCGCCGTGCCCCGCCCCGCCCCGCCACTCCACATCACGCCCGCCGGACTCGCCGCGCTCAGCCACGCCAAGTCACATCCCGCCGCGCTACACGCTGCCCCGCCACACGCCGCGCCTCGGCCCGCCACGCTACGCCACGCCACGCCCCGCCACGTCACGTCACGTCACGCCATGCCACGCCAATCCACGTCCTGCCACGCCCCGCCCCGCCCCGCCAATTCACTCCGCGCCACCCCATGCCACTCCCTGCCACGCCACGCCCCGCCAATTCACTCCGCGCCTTGCCATGCCACTCCCCGCCACGACCCGCCATGCCCGCCACGCCCTTCCACGGCACGTCACGCCGCACCACGCCTCGCCGACGGGCTGATCTTGCTTCCCCCTCGACGCCCTCAACGCTCCTGCTGACCCGCCGCACCCTTCTGCCAACCCCTCCCCGCCGTCCCGCTACTTCGCTACCCTGCGGTCCCATTCCCTTCCACTCCCGACTCTTCTCTGCCCTGCCATCACGCCGTCCCCCCGTCCCGCAACGCGCCATCTTGGTTGCCGTCCCTCCACCACCACTAACCTGCAGTTCCCTTCCCGCCACACCGCTTCCCGACATCGCTACTTCTCTTCTCCCCGCCGCTTCGCATTTACTTCCCTCCTCTCAATCCTCTAACCCGCATTTCTTGGGCTTGCCCTGGCGTCGTCGGTTGCCCGGCAGCTCTCCGCCTCTTTACTCGCTGCGGATCTCTCGCCTCCCATCAACCCCGTTGTCCACCCTCCCCCCCGCCCTCGGTGAACCAGGCGCCCCCCTCTATTCGTCGTCCTAGCCGTTCTTCCACCCGAGGCGATCCTGCCGTCCTTGAAGTCGTTATCACAATTGCTCCCGCTTCCCTCGCTAGCTTGTAATGCCCGCCTCCACCCTTCTCATTGCTTTCGCCCCGACCGCGAGTGCGGTCTCGATGCCTGTGTCGCCGACCAACCCCCTCCGCCGGCGTCGCCTTCTGCACGACCGCCTGCCTTTGCGGCTCGTTCCCAGCTCCACCGCAGCTTCCGTGCCAACTCGCGCCGCTGGGACGTTTATTCGGCGGCCTGCATTGCTTCTCTGTTGCCGGGCTGCCACTTGCCTGCACTGACGTCACGGCGGCCTCCACCCCCGCGACACCGGCTCCTCCGCACACCCCGCTCCTTCCCGCCCATTCCCGTCCCCCGCTCTTCCCCGCCCCCGCTCCCCCCGCCCCTCACGGTTCCGCCCCCGCACGTCCCCGCCCCCGCACGTCCCCGCCCCCGCACGTCCCCCGACCTGCTCCTCCCTGCCCCGCTCCTCCCCGCCACGTTTCCTTGCCACTTCACTCCTCCCCGCCCCGCCCCTTCCAGCCCCGTACCTCTCCGCCTTGCCCTGCTCCTCCTTCTTCCCTTTCCCCCTCTCTCTGCTAATCCCTCTACCTCCCTGTGCCCTCCCTGCCTCGCCCCGCTCCTCCCTCTCCCCATTGCCCCTCCTCCCTCAATCTGCCCTCCCTGCCTCTCCCTCTGAACCACTCCACCTCTCCCTCCGCGTTACACCACCCCTCCCTCTGCCCCTCCACGCCTCCCTCTGGCCCTCCCCGCTGCTCCCCGCCCCATCCCTGCTACCGCACGCGATACCTCGACGCGCTCGCTACTTCTGCGGCCGCCTTTCGCCTGTCGCCGCCGCCGCCGCCGCCGCCGCCGCCGCCGTGGTCGTTCCCTGCGCGCCCGCACAGTCGTCGACGGCGCTGCCTCCGCGCCGCGCCTGCGTCGTCGCAATTTCTGCGCGATCGCCTCCGCCGTTGCGCGGAACGGCGCGCGCCTCAGTCCCCATCCCGCCCGCCGGCCCCCTCGACCCCCTCGGCCCCCTCGGCCCGCCCTCCGCGCCGGTTGAGGCTCCTCTTCGCGGCGTCGCGTCGCTTTGTAGTGAGCGCTGCTTTCCGCGTGCGGGCTATCGCCAATTAACTCTTACTTTGTGTCCCTCGTAATCTTGTCACCTGAAATGCTGCGTCGAATGGCAGAGTGCGTTTCAAATTGCAGTCTCTGACTTATACTTGTCACATTCCTGCGGCAGCGCTATCTGATAACGTGAAACCCTCTCTTATCTTCAAACCTTTATGCATAAGTATCGAAATTTTTATCATCCCGTTAGCACAAATTTATTCTACTTGATCATACCTATCTTTTGGGCGAATTTTCTTTCAGATTCTCAACTCAACCTCACCTATTTTTCCTCTCCAATCCCTTTATCAACATCCCTTGCGAAAATCAACATGCCTCTATTGCACCAAAAATTAATTCGGCTGCGATAAAGATAAAGAATGCTTTAACATGTGCATTAGATGAAGTTACTTAGGTAATTATTTTTAGTTCTGAAATTAGGAATTACTACGTAGAGACAAATTCTAAAATAATGTTGACTAAAAGACGTATACCTAGGAAGTAGGATGAGGTACCTGTACGCGCACAGAAAGCGTGGAGATTTGCAGTAAAAAGAGTCAACAAGCGGATAGAATTCGTGTCCTAACCCTGGATTCAAGGCACAATATTTACAAGCGTACTGTAGGTGACTAGCAATCACGAGGTCTTTTGCCGGCAACGCGCCCGCTCTTCAGCCGCCGGTGTCTGTACCAGCGCCGTGACGTTTCCGATGCCTGTGTGCCTCCTGGCGTCTGCTTCTCTGCCCCTCATCGCCTTGAGAGCCGCAGCGCCGCGCCGCGCTCCTGGCGAAGGAGGCGCGTGAGGGCGAGCGGCGCCGCGCGGCGGCCGCGTAAGGCGCTTGCGGCGCGGCCACGCCCCCTCGCCTTCAATCGTCCGCCTCCACCTCCCTCCGCCTGCCCCGCCCATGTTTCCCCCGACTTCCCTCCGTCCCCGACACCCATGCCATTTCCTGCCTCCCCGCAGTGTCTCGCCCCGCCCCGTCCCCACAGACCCAGCGCCCGCTACATCAACCTTCAGCAGCCAGGCGCCATTCCTCCCCCCCACATACATCTGTGCCATCTTCTTCTGCCGCCCTACCGTGCTTCTTTCGCCCCCTAGTCCCCCTGCCCGCTCCCACCACGCACACCACTCGACGTCTCCTACTGTCTCCTACCGTCCCTCGCCTCCTCCCCGCCGTCTCCCCGCCGCCTCCCTGCCGCCTTCCCACCGCCTTCCCACCGCCTTCCCACCGCCTCCCCGCCGCCTCCCCGCCGCCTCCCCGCCGCCTCCCCGCCGCCTCCCCGCCGTCTCCCCGCCGTCTCCCCGCCGTCTCCCCGCCGTCTCCCCGCCGTCTCTCCGCCGTCCACCCCTCCCATCCTTCTCTTCGAGAATCCCAACCCCCTCCCAACGCTCTTCCCCAACCGCGATGTCTTGCCTCCCCCAGAATTTGTGTGATGTCTCCTTCCCAACTCCCCGCGAGTCTCCTTGCACACCCTTTTAAGACGACTGCGGCCGCTCATCGCACATGCTGTCTGATGGCTCAATCGCCTCGAAGCCGCTTCTCTCGGCAGTCGCCTTCCCAGCGCCCCGTCTATTAATTTTTAAAGACACGTCTCGTTATCCTTAAATTTTAAGTGGGATTCCATGGAAAAGAGTTGTGGTAAAACTAACTTTCTAGAATTGGGTGTTCCTAATACGTTCTTTAATAATTGAAGCCGAACGAAAGTAGTACGTGAAATATCGAAAATCTAATCTGTGTTGAAAAAGTGGAGTCCTTCCGGCGAACTACGTATTCCACACGAAGTTTCTTTGCGTCATAATGCCTACCTGCTACTCCTTAATACCAATAGAATAAGTTGCATATCTGTCAGAGGAAAATATCACTTAAGTAAATTTGTTACATGACAATTTATTCCCCAATGTTTATTGGCTGAAAGTAACCTTGTTCCACCTGCCTACGTGCCTAGATCTTCTTCATCTACTTCTTCTTCTTCTTCTTCTCCTTCTTCTTCTCCTTCTTCTTCTTCTCCTTCTTCTTCTTCTTCTTCTGCACTTCAGGTATTAGGTGGCTGCCTGTTCCGTCTTCACATATCCAACCCTATTCTGCGTGGTCTTCCTACACTTCTTCTTCCTGTTGGGTTGTACTGCAGCACTTGTTTAGGTAGCATATTGTGCTCCATTCTCTCTAAGTGTTTTTTCCAGTCTTGTTGTATAGTTGTGTACATTCATTTAGACTAAATATATTTAATTCTTTTATTATATCTTCATTTCTTTGTTTGTCTAGCAAAGTACAACCTTTTAGAGAGAAGCCTAGAAGTTTGTATAATTTATTCTGAGATATTCTACATAAATGATGCTTGGAACGTCAACTTTAGAATTGTGTTGAAATTGACTCGCCCGTGCCCCTATTAACTGAACTTTTTTTGAAGTTGAACATTTATTTAGTTTAATTAAATTCAAAACAGTGCCTTTTCTCGCATGTTTATTCCCTTCTCTTTCCACGCCGAGCCGGCGCTGATGGCGGCAATCCGGCGCCCTCGTTAACGCGGCGCCAGCGACGGCTCGCCTGCGCCTCGCGCTCGTCACGTTGCGACGCGCCCTCTCCGCCGACGCGCCTCGCGAGAGCTCTCCGCTTACGAGCCTTCCCTCCAGACGGCGCCACCGCCGCCGCCGCGTCTTTTGTCTTCGTCTTCGCGTAGACGACCTTCCTGGAAGCCTGGTCAACGTCTTACGACCTTCTCTTCAGTATAGTGATCTACGTTACGGCTAATCTCCAGGGGGTTAGGGTTAATCTAGTGAATTCGCACATCAGGTAGACGATGTGGTGAACGCTTTTGCGGTGTTAATTGCAATGCAATTTTTGGGAATACATAGAATTCGTTGAAAATTGGATCATCTGCGTTTCCGTACCGCTCTTGAGGAACATACAAGGAAAATAATTAAGGAAACCATTTTGAACCATTTCTCGTGTCCCCTCCGTTTACGAGCCTTGCCTCCAGACGGCGCCGCCGCCGCGTCTTCTGTCTTTGTCTCCTCATAGACGACCTTCCTGGAAGCCAGAGGACGTTGGTCATTGTCTTACGACATTCTCTTCAGTACAGTGATTTACGTTACGGCTAATCTCCAAATTGGGTTAATGTTAGCGTTAATCCAGTGAATTCGCACACCAGGTGGACGATGTGGTGAAAGATTTTGCGGTGTTAATTGCAATGCAATTTATGAAAATACATAGAATTTGCCGAAAATTTTATCATCTCCGTTTTCGTACCGCTCTTGAGGGACATATGAGGAAAATATTTAAGGAATGGGCGATGATCATCGTCTTATGGACGTCTCTTCAGTACAGTGTTTTACGTTACGGCTAATTTCCAAATAGGCTAATGTTAGGGTTATTCCAACGAATTTGCCACATCAGGTAGACGATGTAGTTAAAGCTTTTGCGGTGTTAATATTTGAAGAGATACGCCAAAAAATTGAATTTTTGCAATTTTTGAAAATTCAGAGTTAAAGAAAAATGCTTCCTACGCCATTTTAAGCGCCCTTTTCTATTCGAGGAAAATCTTTTAAAAAAAAATCTGGAGCAATTTTTGAGAAAACATTGAAAATATAGTTGAGTCCTTATGTAAAGTACCCCCCAAAATCAAAATATCCGTTACATATTGAGATATCTGAGACATCAATCAAGGAATATCAATTTTGGTGAAAATTATGCAAATTATGCAAATAATGCAAATTATGCAGACAAACAGACAGAGCTGCTTTTGCCGTAAACCAATTTTTCTGTATCAAGGGTCTACTAAATATGGATTCTGACTACACAACGTATTAGAGAAAGTAATTTATTACATATGGGAACAAGATTTATCCACAAGATTTATCCAAGACCCGGCCATAAGGGTTTTATGTATAAAAATCGCGTTTTCCCCGCAGCATTCACTAATTTCTCTCTACTGCCTAAGCAGTACGCGAGAAAGTAAAATTAAATATTAAAAAAACTAGTAAGTTGAGCGGGTCATATATTTCACAATGAGTAGAAGAAAATCTGTTCAAGCACGATGCAAAATCTGCCTTTTCTACTACCAGTGCGCCCGGTGACGGTTTAATGTACTCCGCCCTACCCCATCACTTGTTTCGACCTCTATCGCGCAACTTCCCTTCTCCCTAGACTTCGGTTAGCATCGCTGTCAGGACTCTTCTGCCAGTCGCACACTTTGTTTCTCTATGAACGCGCGGCGCCTGTCAGCTGTCACCGCTACCGTCACCCCCGCCTCACCCCTACTCCCACAATGCCGGAGGCTTTGCTCCCACTCCCGTTCGCTGCCTTCACCTCCACTTCCAACTCTTCTTTTCGGATTAGGTGGCTCAGGCGTCAATAGATGTCACTGAAGTGCGTCTGACAGAAGGTCCTGTAGTTCGAGTCCCGACGGTGACAGGATTTTCGACACTAGCTACTAGCTAGGTCGAATTCATTCGCTGAGTGGAAGAGAATTCTAGCGACCGGCTGCACTGACCGATAGTTTCCCGTGGTTTCTCCGATCATCACCAAGCGAATGCCGGAGCAGTGCTGTTACAAACGGGCCACGGGCGCCGCGCAATCTTTCACATTCACTACACTGCCACACATGTCGAGTGACCAGTCGGGAGGTTAGAGATTGTCTGGGTTGAGGTTGTGTGGTGGTGCTGAGGCTGGGGTGGTGCTCCGATAGAGGGAGATACCTGGTTGAATAAACATTATTCTATGTGTAGGTCAGCGTCGGATCAGCGCCGGCATTCAGAGGGAAAAGATCACCGCCACATCTTTCAATAGGATATGCACTACACTTACGGGACGAATTACCTTGTCTTTTGATGAATTCACACCCACTAATCAATCAATCCAACTCTTCTGCACTCCGCCCATCCGAACTTTTGCCACTGCCCTCGCCCCGGCCTCCTCCGTCACACCAACTGTTCTCCACCCCACCCCACCCCACCCCACCCCACCCCACCTACCATAGTACCTACCCCCACGATCCTGCGTACGTAAACTCCTCCCAAACCCCCTTCGCCAAACCCAGCCAGCTCTCCCCATCCCTGCTAAACACCGCCAACCACCCGCAGGCCCTTGAACGCTTATCCACGTCTTGCTCACGCCGCTGCGCTCCCTCCACCTTCGCGCCCGCTTGTTCTTCCCCCACCTCTGCCCCCACCCACCCACCTGCCTTCACCTTCACCTCTGTCCTTGTCCCGCTCCTCCTCCCCCCCCCCCCCAGCAACAGTCCGCATCGAGCGGCTCTGCCGTGCAACGCGCGCAGTCGACTGGGAAGTTTATCTGCCGTCTGTGATTTCAGCGGCACAATGCTTCGCGTTAACAATGTACTCACCTGGGCAAACAACTAGTTTATCCGTGCATCAGCGAAGCAAGGTACACGTAATTATCGGCGGCTCTCCTCTTACCTTTATACTAAGGTTAAGAATACGGACAAAAAGCAGAAATGAAATTAAGTGCCTATTACAGCGGTATCAGGGCGAGTTCAACGTAATTATCATTAGTTGCAGAAATATGAAGCTATAATTTGCCTTATCTAGGTTGTAAATGTAACGAACAGTAAAGGAAGCGAAGAATGAATATTACACATAAAACCCGATGTTTCTTCATTCATTAGAACAAAGGAAAAATAGTTTTACACAACTAGTTTATAATGTTATGCTATAATCCATAAGTACTGTGATGAAAACCTAGGGACATAATTCTAACTTTCATATAGAATGAATGTCTGCCATACTTTTATAATATTTTTTTCTGACTTTTATAGTTCAAATATTTCGAAGAAGCATGTTTTGAATTTTTTTTAATTTTCTTCTCTACCTCTTGCTTGCAAATGTAAGAAACATTGCATTCAAGATACATGAAATTATTTACTGTTTCTGCATCATCATTTCCAATATATATTTTGGAACATGTCTACACTTTCCTAGAAATACCATTTTCTTTAATTTATCATTATCTTTAGATGATATTCTTATAGTGTTTCGGCTAATATTAAAACATTTGTTTTTAGTTCTTCTTCAGAGCTTGCCACTACTTCCACTTGGTCTTCAGTAAATAAAATTGTTTCTAGCATTGAGGTCATACTGTTATTAGAAAGTTATGCTGATTGCTTTGTTCGACAGAGAGCCACAGTGAAAAGGCGATTTCAGGCTCTCGCTCCCTGGAGTTTACACAGTAGGAAGTCCCTTCCGAGAATCGATTTGCTCCGAAGATAAATCGTTGTGGGGCAGAAGGCGGTTGATTATCCTTATGTATCAAGCTGTGTTTTATTTTATTGTGTGATTCCTTTACGTGACGCCTTTACCGCGCTCTATTATTACGACGAAGCAGAATGCTATTGAATGTTAGAACTCTGGAACTTGGTTGTATTTCTGCTTTGTTCTTGCTGCCCCATCCATAGCTTTATACAGCTTGATATATAGTATGAATTTTGCCCAATAGTGAAGATAATCTATTTTGTGAAGTTGTTGGCATTTTTGATAGCGTTTACTTGATGAAATAAAATTATGATGTCGCGTTTTATGTTCCAAATAATAGTTTTTACCGCAAGAAATGCCCGATAATCCTTTATGTATTAGTATGTTTCTAGATCTCTCATATTTCTCTTTTACGATTTCATCCGAAACATTCCAATTTATAAATATATAAAATTTTTGTGTGAAGAATTATTTTTAATGAATTGCGCTTTTATGAAACTTAATTTTAATAGTTTCAAAAAAGGAAATATAATTAATTTCGCAAATGTTTTATCAATTTATACATCTAACAACACTCTTCAATATTCAAAACCTCTCTCTAGTCACATTATATTAATCATAAAACAACTATTTATAAATCTAGAATTAAATATTTGAGCACAAAATGAAACAGATAGGATTATAGCCAGCTAACATTAAAAAAACGACAGTAAGTTTTAAAATAATTAACATTTATTTCAAATACACTATTTACAACCGCTACGTATTGATTGTGTATTTGAAATAAATGTTAATGATTTTTAAAATAAATATTGAGTTTTAATGTAGGCTATCTATAATTCCAAGAAACATGTCCTTTAGATAGTAAAGACAGTCATTAAGTTAATTTTATAACTGAGGGTAATTTATGTTCAAATAGATTCAACTCATACTTTTAAAGAGGTTTAAACTAAAATTTTCCCCAACTGTTCCAGCCGAATTTTCGAGTATAGGCTTCGGAACCAATAATCACTTCTATTATGGTGATATATTGTTTCAATTAATCATTGAGTTTAATTAAATTTTAAAATGTGCTATGTATCTCTGTCAATTTCTGTTCGCACTTTAGATTTGTATTGAGAAATAATAGTAATTGCCAAAGTATTCCTTTAGTTATCTCTAATTTCTTTTATTATAATCACTGTTATTTCAGCACACCATTTTGTGTATTAATGCATACTTTCTGCATACTTTCTTTCTCCTGACTTTAGTCATCGACGTAATTAACAATGATGATGTCCAAACAAATATCGACGTCATTGCCAATAAAGCAACGAGTAACGACCTCTGTCAATATAAATGAACAAATTTACAAATGTATTGGTTATTGATGTTCTGTCAACATTTTTTGTGGGCAAGAGAAACAATATTGGAATTTTATGTGTTTGTATCGCACAGGTATCGCCAGTAAATTTGGTTATTCCATTTTCCTCTTTATTCGTTATGCATGAAGCAGATTGATGTTTCGAATTTGAAAAAAACTGTAGGACGAGATAAAGTATAAACCTTTTATTGTAAGGAATTTTCTATGTAATCGTCTTTGTAAAGGAAACAACGACCGACTATTTTGATCACTGGATAATATTCTTGTATAATAGTGTACCTTGCAAGTAAAATGGCTTTATATCACATTTACATAATTTTACAAGAGATAAGTTTAAGGATTTTGTATTCTCTGAATGAAAGTCAACATGATGTGACCTCTTTCTTAATAATGTCTTTTGAAAATAGTTTGCAGTACATCACGTAGGACAATGAAATTGAGCCAATTTTGTTAAAATATCCTTTTAAACGAAAAATAGTCATCATTTCATGGTTACAGAATACTTCACACCAATTGTACTGGTAAAGTATGAACAGATGAGTACAAATTCGTCACACAAAAAAAACAACCACCTTGGGCATATTTGCAGGACAAGTTACACTAATAGCGTAACTTTATTAACTATACTTTCAGCTTTATCAAAAACATGCAAAAAATGACCCACGAATTCGAATTTGTATAAAATTTATACTATCTTTTTTTTATTATTTACTGTTTCGTCCACTTTTACAAATTGCATTTTGAATAAAACTACTACCTTTAAAACACGTTTCTAGCTCATCGCATGTAATGAATATACTTATTCTTGTTAAGACATAAATAAAGCATATTTTGAGAACTATTAATATAACATGCCAAACCATCTCTGCACATTATAAATTTAAAATCAATACTACAGTATCCCGTTTCTGAGCACTAAGTTTACAATTATACAGTTCCAGTTTTATCTGTAACGTTACTTTCTTGCAAAATTAATGACCAACACCACGTCCTTGAAATGTCTTGGTCAATATTGATCTCTTTGACTCACTTGGTTTTTCAAGCCACAACAACCGATAATGATGCTCCATTATAGTGCTCATTTTTCTACGTGTTCACGCCACCATTTTTCGGTCTACGTTCTGTCGTGTTATTGTACATATTATTAGGGTGCTCATATTTTTGTACGTTTAGAGAGTTAGTTTGTCGAAGTACGACGGGTTGTATCACGGCCCCCTGATAACTCCAACACATAAGCCTTCGTCAGCCACTCTGTGAAATGACTGCGAATTTTCGCAGTCTCTTCT